>SZWC01020578.1:13767-42333 GCA_023375785.1 Penium margaritaceum
GATATAGATATAGATATAGATATAGATATAGATATAGATATAGATATAGATAAAGATATATATATATATATGAGACCGCCGATGCCTATTGGGCTCGTGCTCTCCAGCTCCTTTGTGAGCTTGGCAAAGCGGCACCTGGCCAGCTCTCGGCCGTTTTGACCATGGTCAACATTCTTGTTCCTGAGCTGTCAGATCTCCTTCGCGACGTCAAAGCCGATGAGCTGGAGCGCCTTGCCTTGCAGCCAGTCCCGCCCATGTCATCCCCAGGGGTTGGTGCTCTCTGGGACTTCACGTCAGAGCGCCTCGCTGCTTGGTGGACTAGCCTTCAGAACAAGCGCCTCCATTACTCTGCCGTCACGGGTGTTGCTACGCTTACCATTGCTGTTGCACCCTCCTCCTCTGCTGCCACTTCCTTTGCCTCCGCCGCTCCTTCCTCGTCCTCCCCCGCCTCTGCCCTCGATTCCCAAGTTCGTGGAAAGGGCAAGGGGAAGGGCAAGGGCAAGGGCAAGGGCAAGGACAAGGGTGCTTCTGCTTCCTCGCGGGTTCTGGGCGCTGTCGTGTGTTGGAATTATGGCTCTACTGAGCACTCTTCTCGGAATTTCCCAGCTCCTCCAGATGACCTCTGCCTTGCCTGGGCCATGCGCGCTCACTGGGCTCGCACATCCATCTCTCCGCACCATCGCCCTCTGGCGCCGGTGTCCCATCGCGCTCCTCATTCCCGGCTCAGGCTCACGCCGCCTCTGGTCTGACTTCTCCTCTGCCTCCTGCCCCTTATCCCTGGGGCTGTCCACCTCCTTACGGTGCCCCTGCATATGCTAGCCCCCTGTCATCAGCCTACACCGCTCCACCGTGGTTCCCCCCTTCCACCGGCGCGTCTACTCGAGCTCCACCGACGTCTGTGGATGGTGATTGCGGTGATCGCGAGCGCCACCTTGAGCAGTCCCTCCTCCAACTCCTTTGCCTTTGCGATCAGGGAGGTGAGAGTGTTGCACCGATGGCCAGAGGTCTTGTGTGTGAGACTGATAGTGTCCTTCGTGGGGATCCTCTCGGTCACCCCCTGGGTGCCTTGTGTGCGTCTGTCCCGTGGATTGAGCATTGGCAGACTGAATTTCTTCCTCGTGGTCTCTCCATCTGTACATTGTCTCCGTCCTCCGTTGGCACTATTGCCACGTACAGTGTGCTCCCCTCCGTGCGTGTGTCTAGTGGCCTCTGGGTCCTTGACTCAGGGGTGACCCACCACATGACGTCTGTGCGTTCCTCGTTTGTCTCGTTAGGCTCCGTCGGTTCCGTCCGCTTTGTTCGTATTGGGTCTGGGCAGTTGCTGCCTGTTCAGGGTGTGGACGTCATGCGCTTTGTTGGACCCAGTGGTGCCCTGTACCTGCCTGACATTATGTATGTGCCTTCGCTGGAACTCAGCCTGCTGTCTGTGCCATCCCTGGATGATCAAGGTATGGACTTTACTGCTAGACGTGGTGTCGGCAATGTCGGTCTTCGTTCCACTCAACGTGCTGTTCTCCATGGCGTGAAGTGCGGCCAACTCTATCGTGTTCCCTTGCACGCCCCCTCCGCTCCTACCGTCGGTGTCGCTCTTGCTCACATTGCACCCTCTCTCGCTCCTGACCTCGTGCGTCTCTTGCATCGTCGCCTTGGTCATGTCCACACCGATGCCATTCACAGCATGCTACGTCTTCAGCCTGCTATTGGCCTCTTGCCCTCTACCGTCCCTACCCCTTGCCCTGCCGATTGCCTTGACTGTGTGCAAGGGAAGATGCATCGCTCTCTTTTCTCTCCTTCTAAGTCACACTCTACACATCCCCTGGATCGTGTTCATGCGGATGTCATGGGGCCTTTGCCTCATAACCTCTTTGGTGACGCTGGTCGATATGTCTTGTGCCTTACCGATGATTTTTCTCGCTTCCGCTGGGTGTTTTCTCTTCGTCAGAAGAGCGATGTCTGTTTTTTCATTGAGTCATGGCTTGTTCACGCTGAGCGTGCATGTGAGCGGTCGTTGCGTGTCTTCCGCAGCGACCGTGGCGGTGAATACCTTGGTCCCACCGCTCGTCCCCTCGAGTCTCGTGGGGTGTGTCTGGAGACGTCGGCTCCTTACACACCCCAGCAAAATGGTGTCTCTGAGCTTTGGAACCGGACACTTGCCGACGGTGTCCGCACGCTTCTGCCTGAGTCCGGTCTGCCGCCGCTCTTTGCCTTCGAAGCCATGTGCTACATGACGTGGGTCTGGAACCGCGTTCCACACGGCCCCCTTCCCCGCACTATCACACCCTTTGAGCGCTGGCATGGTTAACGGGCTGATCTTCGCCTAGCCCGGGTCTGGGGTAGCAATGCTTCTGTCTGGCTTTTGGAGGATCTTCGTGATGGGAAACTGTCCCCTCGCGGTCGTGTATGCCGCTTTCTAGGCGTCTCCGCGCAGTCCAAAGCCTGGCATTTTTGGGACCCTGTCCGTCAGCGTGTCGTCGAGTCTCGCGACGCTCTGTTCTTTGAGTCCGTCTTCCTTCGGGACCACAGTCGTCTGTCCTCTGACTCCTCCCTCCTGCCTCTCTCTCGGCTGAGGGGGGATGTTGGTCCTGCCGGTCCGGCAGTCCCTGTCGGTCTTGTCGATCTGGCAGTCCCTGTTGCCGCATCGCAGCTATCACCTTCCTTGCAGTCCTTGTAGTCTGGACCTATCCCTACCTACTCTGCGTCCTCTTCCTCTGACGCATCGTCCAACCCGTTTGACGTCCCATCGTCCCCGGTCACTGACTCTGCCCAGTCTGCCACGTCTTCCGCTGTCCCGTCCAGCCTGGACACTTCTCCTGTTGCCTCTTCACTCGCGGCCTCTCTTGTCCGGGTGTCCGACCTGCCTCCGCACGTCCCCGCTGGATCTGCCCCTGTCTCACCCTTCGTCCGGGGTGGGCGTCTTCATGCTTTACCCAACCGCTCTCACACCTCCATGACCTTGGCACGTCCTCCCATGTCCCAGGCTGCGTCTCAGCCATCCCACTCGCCTGTTCTCCCCACCGGCATGGACGCACTGGGCTTGGCTATTGGGATTGTCCATCCCAGTTCAGCCCTCGGCTACACGCTTCTTGCCTCTCAGCATGAACGGGCCTTGGAAGCTGCGGTCTTGAGCAGCATTGCAGAGTGTCACGCTACGTCAGTCACCACTGCCTTGCCCCCTGAGCCGACCACTGTGTGTCAAGCCCGTGCAGCCTCTGACGCCCAGCAGTGGGAGGCTGCAATGCGTGACGAGCTCAAAGCCCTTGATGATCATGCGGTGTATGAACTTGTCGATCTTCCGCCTGGGCACAAAGCCATTGATGCCCATTGTGTCTTTCGGCACAAGTACAAGCCCAACGGTGCACTCGACAAGTGCAAGGCACGCCTCACGGTAAAGGGGTACTCCCAGGTCCATGGCGTCGACTTCAATGAGACGTTTGTGCCGGTTGGGCGTTACACCACTGCTAGAGCACTGTTGAGTCTCGTGGCTCACCATGACTGGGAGTTAGAGCAGATGGATGTGAACAATGCATTCCTCCACGGATGGTTGGATGAGGAGATCTACGTGGTTCAACCACCTGGCTTCTCCGACGGCACTGACAGAGTGTGGCGACTGCGGAAGGCTCTCTATGGCCTAAAGCAATCGCCACGGTGCTGGAACCAAGAGATCACGTCCAATCTTGAGAAAGGAGATTACTGGCGTAGTACAGTGGATCTATCACTCTTTGTCAGCCCACCTTCTGCCCCATTCGTCGCTGTCCTCGTCTATGTGGATGACCTGCTGATAGCATCGCCTAGTCAGGGAGCTCTCCAGTTAGTGAAGACGCTCTTGTAGTCCACGTTGCAATGCTGTCACCAAGGATGGCCCGAATGCTTATGAACTTGGCGATGGGAGCAAATGTCTCATTGTACTCCTCGCCCTTACGCTGTGCGTATCTCTTCACCACCAGCCACGCCTTGTATTTTTCGACCACACCTTCCTTTGTGAACTTGGTCTTGAAGACCCACTTTGCGCCGATGACCTTGCCATCTTTGAGCCTGTCAACAGCTTCTACATGTCAGTTTCCGTGATGGACGCCAACTCTGATTTGATGGCTGCGTCCCATTGCTCCCCTTTATAATGTGCTAGTGCCTCTTCCACGGTTGTCAGCTCCATTGATACAGCCAGCATACACCGCATCATGTATATCCATTGACTAGTGCTTGTGTCAAAGCGCTTCCCTACCTTTCGCTGCTTCCCGCTTTGGCACGAAAGTTTTGGTGGCACCTTTTTTATTTGTTGCAATCCCTCCGACTCTACACTCTCTGGTGATTCATCGACTGGTCAGCTCCCCAAGGATCTCTCTTGCTCCGTTGAAACATCGCCCGGAAAGGTGGCACATCCAGTGGCTTTTCCACCAATGCCAATGCCTACTCCGTTGGGAGTGTGCACCTTGGCATCCGTTGTGCCTCATCCGATGGATCCTTCTGGTGGATCTCCTCATCAGCTTGATCTTCATCGGAGTCCTCCGCATCGGCGGCCACCTCTGGTGCACCGCCGTGCTTCGATGCTACATCCTCAACTTTGGCGTCCGCTGGCTCCTTCTTGTAGTCAGGGAGCTGGAACCACTCTCCCGTCTCTGGAGAGTCCACCACACCTACGTCGTTGCTGCTGATGTTATCCTTCTGCCCATCAAAATCAACATCTCGGCTACAGATTACCTCCTCCTTGTGCATGTCAAAGAGCTGAAAAGCCTTTTGCACGCTCTCCAAGCCAAGGAAGAGGTATGGCTTTGTACGGGGCTCCATCTTTCTGTCGCGCCGCTGCGCACCATGCACCATTGCAAGTGCCTTACACCCACATACTTTCAGGTGTGCCACACTTGGCTTGCGCCTGCTCCAGATCTCCTCCGACGTCTTCCAGCCGCTCTTCTCCTTCAGCAGCGCTGTAGGAGTGAGGTTGATGGTGTAGCTTACGTACAGCTTTTGTCCATAAGCTTCATGGCAATTCCGCATCCACCAACATTGTCCTTACCATGTTGAGCATCATTTGGTTTGCCTGCTCTGCCACGCCATTTGATTAAGGTAAATATGGCGTAGTTTGCTCCCATTTTGTGCCCTGCTGCTTCATCCACCCGCTACAGCCCACGTACTCTCCACCATTGTCGCTGCGAGGCGCTCTGACCTTTCGGTTAGTCTGCCTCTCAACCGCGGTAACGTACTTCTTCAGCCAGTCGAGGACCTCACCTTTTCACTTCCACGGCATCGTCCAAGCGCTCTTCCCCTTCAACACTGCTGCTGGGGTACGGTTGATGGTGTAGCTTGCCGTACTCACAACTTTTGCCTAGAAGCTTTGCAGAAATTCCGCATCCACCAGCATGGTCCGTACCATGTTCAGCAGCGTCTGGTTCACCAGCTATGATGGTGTTTGTTCCTTCAGCCACCCGCTACAGCCCACGTACTATCTGCCATTGTCATTGCGTAGCGCTTTGACCTTCCGTTCACTCTACCTCTCCAACAAGATGACATATTCCTTAAGCGGGTTCATGTCCTTGCGTTTGCGCTTCATGAAGCACACGAAGAGTTTTCTCCTGTAGTCATATATGAAGCTGACTAAGTAATGCGTGCCGCTCTTTGACACCATCTTGAATGGTCCGCACGCGTTTTGTGTACAACGTCCAGCAGATCCAAGGTGCGAATCATGTTCTCATTTCACGGTTTGTGCCATGACTTGCCCAAAATGCAAGGCTTGCACCTTTTTTCCATTGCTGCATCAGTCACCACTTCCGCACCGTCGATGATGAGGTCACATACCAACTCACAATTTTCCATCTCCTTCATGACTGTGGATGAGGAATATCCCAGTCGTTGGTGCCATAGCTCCAGATCAGCTCTCCCTCCTTTGGCCAGATTGATGGTGCGCTCTTGCGAGTCTGCTGAATCTGTCGCCACAGGGATCATCTTGGTCTCCACGATGTAGAGGCCTCTCTCGCGCTTAGCCTCCAGCATGAACTTGCCACCACCGTCCTTTTGCACGACCGTTCCCTTTGTCCTAACAAGCACCTCGTACCCGTTGTACGTCAAGCAGCTGACACTTAAAATGTTAGCTAAGCCAGGTACGTGCTGTTCTTGATGACATGCTACTCCCGCTTTCCACCAACCACCATCTTCACGTCCACATCTCCTTGGCCAGCCGCTGGTTCAACCTTGTTGTTTGTGACCACCATGGACTTGCTCGACTTGGTGTAGTTAATGACCCCGACCTTCTCTACCTGTGTGTTCTCCTCCGCTCTGGATTCAAGGCATCATTGGTTAGCCTTCTTGAGGTAGTGGTTCTGGGTGCCATTTTAGGAGAGCCTTCTTGCCTTTGGCTTCCATGCCGCCTGCCATTGCCTCCTTGGTGCACTCACGATCCCAGTGACCCTCCTTGCCGCAGTTACGGGACTCACCCTTCTTATCACCCTTCTTGCCGCCGCCATGTCCGCCACCTCCCTTGCCCCCACTTCCACCACCGTGTGTTTTAGTGACGAGGGCTGATGAGGAAGACGAGGACTCCCCACAGCTCTATCGGTGTGCCTTGTTGTGGATGTACTTTGTGACTGTGCCATAGGTGAGATTTTCCTCTATCCATCCTCCCAAGATGGTGATGAGAGGGTTCCAACTATTAGGAAGGGTCATGAAGAAGGCCATTGCCTGCAACTGTGTGTCGATGTTCCATCCCACATTGTTACATTGTGAGGCGGGTGACTCAATCTGCTGCATGACAGTGATGACATGATCTCCCTCCTTAATCCTCACCGTGAGGAGTCACTTCATCCCAAAGATTTTGTTCACTAGCGACTTGGACTGATGGATGATGCATAGGTTTTGCCTAGCTTTGGCCGCCGATGTGCAGTCCTGGAAATAGCCCCACTGCAACTCAATTGTATGAGACACCAGAAGCATGAGCACCTTCGTGTTTTTCTTTGCAAAGGCCTCCTTTTGCACTCCATTATTGTCACTTCGTCAAGGACTTACGTTCCCTTCCTGACCTGAACCAGTCCTTTATGTGCAAGATCTTGAAGTGCCACCTCTATAGCTAAAAGCCAGGGCTGCCCACATACTTTCGGATGGGCTACGTCTCCTTCCAAACCATTTTGAATTCTTCCACTCCAGGACCTCAGAGTTTGATTGCAATGTTTTCCGCGACAACAATCCCGTCCAGCGCAAAAGTCGTGAACGATGTGGAGACCGGTCAGGGCTGTGGACCCATAACCCTTCATCAGAAAAACTGTGTGGTGGCAGTTCTAACCAGGCTGAAGGGTCTTCTGTGTGTTCACGGCTGTTTGATGCGAGGTTCTGAGTCTAAGCGTGAGCTTTCTGGTCACCTCATGCTATGTTTGTGGGATTTGGACGGAGCTGTTCGGTAGTCACTTTTGCGAAAAGAATAACGGCATTTTGTGGTAGTTTTTGGACATGGGATTTTGTGGCATACCTGATCTAATTAGAAAAAGTACACCCAAAGCTCATTCGTCGGTGCATCATCATTACAGTTATGTAATGATTATCGCCATTACAATGTTTTGTCATCATTACACACGTCAATTGGACAATCTCTACCAACAATTGAATACATCATCATTCTTGCATCGCATGCTTACACGTGCGGGAAAAAAAGTTGCCAAAGTAATTTGATTGAAATGCATCCATATCCGATCCGACATCAGTGAAGTGGCATGTACAATGACGCATCGAATGTCGATTGGGCTAGCTTTCACTAAAATTACATTCTACATCAACAAACATAAGCTGGGTGCAATTGACCAGGTTGGTGTGTCGCACAAGCGTCAATAAAGCTCAGGATAGGCTTAAAGAAACAGGAGAAATGTCTAGCAAGATCGTTGGATGATATAGACATTTCATCGATTTTGTCAAACGAGTCATCGATGAGCGATGTACATTAAGGTAAGTGCTGGGCTGTTAGTCGTACCTGCATGGCTTTGTGTCTTTCTGACGCATTCTGCATTGGAGTTTGACCCACTTCTTGTTCACCAAAACCCATCTATCACCGCTGCAAACGGCCAAAGGGGATTCGGCACAAGATGAAACTCTGCTGCGGATTGCGAGACAAATCCTGTTACCGTCCGCTGATGGCTAAGAATCCCTTGCGGTGACCATCCGCTGTGAAGTTCCAACAGCATGTGTGACCGATGCAACTCATCCACAGTCAGTACATCGACGAGAGTAGCAACAATCCCCACAATACGGTGCGCCTACATCCATTCCATTTTTACTACATTATTCACTGCTGAAATCCTCTCCTTTACTTGGACATTTATGATGGTACACTGTACAAGAAGAACAAAATCTTGGTAGTAGAGTCCTTATTGGGAACTCTTTCATAACATCTGGCGATTTACCACAAGTACGCCTACATTGAAGGCCATCGTGGTGGCTGAAGTATGCTCCTACAAGGGGACCGCGTTCCTGGTTCGTACATGCGGGAATGGCCGAGTACCATCATTCAAAGGAATCTTTACATCCTCGCAAGAGCACCATTTATCCAGCTCATTAACGTGAAAGACAACAAAACGTTGACGGGTGTTTCAGAGCGAATGGATACTATTACAAGGATGAAGAGGGCCGATAATGTGGAGAGGAACACGGACAATGAACATATGAAAAGCCGGTTATTGGGAATTGACACTGATACCCTTAGACAAATGGAAGAAAACAATCTCGCACACTTTGTGAACGGTAGAGAAAAAGTACCTCTACTTATCTATTTTGAAATCTTTAACAGCAAGTACAACGGTGAAATGTCAGAACCATTTGACATACGTTCGACACATTTTTTAGGACTTCCAGATATACATGCTATTCCGTAACAAGCACAATCCACCTCAACATGTCAAAAGATTGCATGCTAGGTGAACATTAGATGAAGAAAATATCTTCAAAAAGGTAAATCACAATAATCCACGGCCATTCTACAAGACGTATTCTATATGACGCCTTCACGCATTTGGCTCCACGAAATCCGCCGCACACGTTAACCTCTATTACCAATGTGAATATGGTCCACTTTGCGTGGATAATGCCAGCGTGTATCTTGCCAATCCATGTTGCTCTCTGCTTCAAGACAGGCACGTCGTGAACATTTCAGGACAAAACATGAAAGAAAGGATTCATAAATAGCCATCAGCCAGCCACACCTTCATCGGCAAGGTTCATAAAAAAAAATCCAATTTTTGTCCATCACAAAGTTGCATGCACGCGTCAGCGCAAGCAGTTCCGCAGATATGGCCATTGCAGGCCAATCCCACGGCCGTATGATTACCATAGACATGCATGTTTCCTACATAAAACATGGGTCATAACTCGCAATTCACAAAACCCTAGCGGGAAGTTCCAGTAACAATTCACACCGAGTTGACCGCTCGCAAGACGTTACAATAAAAAAAAAGTTGGCGACCACTCCTGAACACGTTGAGTACCATGACAGATGACATCACCCAACAATCTATTGGTGTCGGTGGGAGGCGGTCGTATCTGCATTAATGCAATAAGTTGCGGAACGCTTCATCGTGTTGGATTTCCTCCTCAAAGCTATCTGCGACCACAGAGTGAAGACAAAGGCCGGGTACCATCACTGTGACTATGTCGATAAAGGATAAAAACCAAAAAATAGACCCAACCTAATTACGATGATGTAGACAGATGATTTGTGCCTCACACGTAAACATGTCCGCCATCTAAAAAACTGTTCAAAGTCTTGCGCCTACTGTCGTAGAATTGCTGGGAGACCGTGTGTTAGGCTCAAGGGTAGCACAAAATGGAGCACGGTATCCCTTGAGTTGCTAGACAGCTTCCGTGACTCGAGGGCCTGAGTGGTTCGATATTAAAAGTTCAACTGTCAAAGGAACATTAACATGTGCGGCTACTCGGACATCGAAACCGTCACTGTACTGCAAACACGTTTTTGAGGTTGTTTTTGTTTTTGTTTTTTTTTTTTTAATGTAACATGGAAACCCTGAGACAACGACCAGTCACTGGAATAAGAGACCCTTTGGAAACAATGAATTTGACATTCAGTCGTGAAAGCGCCTCCCACGAAGGCCCACAAGACCGTTGTAGTGCTAACGACAGAGAGAAGCCTGACAACAATTTCCAAGGCAGAAAAAAAGGATAACCGGACCACACCAGGTCCTGCCGGACCTTCCGTAAAAACGCGACTCGACAATTTGTGTGAGCAATTTGATTTTTCAAAACTATATACACAAATTACTATGCTGCCTAAATCATTCTGCTAGTACGCAAAAAGTACCAACTGCACTGCGGAATGTTGAAAACTGGCAGCAACCACCTTCGGCCGGTGTCACATAGCCCCATAGCAACTCGTTCCCGAGTTCCGCGTTCCCTCTCTGGAAAAAAGGCAAATTGGAGGTCGCCATTGGGAATTTGCGGTCACACCGGAGCCCCTAGAAACTCGCCTCGACGGGACAGCACTGACAGAAGTTTTCTGATATTTTCTGAGGCGAGACTGTGCGTGTTGACCCATGTTACCAAGTCATACCCCTTGATGAACACGCAAACTATTGGGTGTCGTCAACCCCCCAAGGTGTAGAAACTCCTTGCAACTCTCCACGGTCACGTAGTTTTCAAATGAAAAGTTATCTGCCAAACTGCCGCTGACTCTATTCGCTTGTCCTTAACTCAATTGTGACATCATCAACATGAGCCACGTCACCGCGTGCACGGCGTCACTGCATTTTGACTAGTATGAAATAAATTAAAATTTAAAACATGCATGCCACTTGTGAGCAGATGTTGTCACACTGGTGCTGAATGAACTTGGATGCGGAAACGTGTGTGCCATCGAGTCAAGAAATAGAATTTGAGCACGTTAAACACAGTTTGCTTTGAACGAGTTGATCGGCCCTACGAAATCAACTCACCGCGACTTCCAGTGGTGAGCTGAGTTTGTTTGATGTGACACAGGCCTTCAAACTGCAGAGGTGAAGATTATTTGCACGAAATTCCTTGGCCTACATCGGACTATTTTTACTTCAATGGCGGTCGACATGCAGAGGCAACAAGAAAAATCTCGTCGCTTTGCGTCCCGAACGTGGCAGTGAGTTTTCCGAACGACAGTCACCTTTTTCTTCTGCTTCCGTCGAGGCAAGGAACAAGCGACTACATTGATTCAAACAAAATGGTATGGTGGCTATGGCTTCTGCCACCGTTGTGCAATAAAAAACACCCGTCTTTTGACAAAACGGATTTCAGGCTACCAAAGGTTACAAGAAGGCATAATTTGTGGCATTTTGGAATCGCATATTTGTACCTTCTATTCAAACTTATCGGTGGTCTTCCTTTGCCATCATTGACAAGTACAAATTGAGGTCTTGGAGTTTCCAAAGGAGCACAAAAAAATTCCGCACCGACAAAAACTACGACCAGCCTTGACTACTTGTCTGGCACATTACCGGGATTGAACCTCGTTCATAGATGTCCTTTTGTTGGCACAAACATACCGCGCCTGAGGGCATGTGTACTCAATGTGTTCTTCCTTTAGCGGCGGTTGATAATAGGTGTTCGAAAAACGAGACAACCACACATGCATGCCAAAACTGATTACGTTCGAACCGATTGAATAGCATTGGTTTCACACCATGAAGGTGGGACACAGAGCGCTGACGTCGACTTCCCAATCGAAATGCGTACAAGTCGGAGGCCAAGCACATTCGGCGGGCTCGAACGGGTCTTCTGGCACTTCAGACGGTACATTGCCACATAGACCTGCCTTTTGGTACAGCAACATGGAACCAGATGCAGGAAAATATTCCACAGTTTCAGTATTCCAATATTGGTTGGCAATTGGACAATGTTAACGATCAGCGTAACACATTTTCCAGGCCGTACCCGCCAACTTGCCTTGCCGTTCATTCTGCATCATTCTTTTCTCCTTACGCAATTGCAAAAGAGTGACTTATCAAGCGCAGTCGACAAACACCTCTTCTCAAAAATTACATCATTGCTTTGTGCATTGGTTCTTTAAGAAATGATGAGGGGATGACTGGCTTTTTTCTTCTTATGTTTACAAATGTTGGGTGATGACGTTGCCAACTTCTCACCCTACTTCTCACTCAAAACCGACGTAATGATTTCTTGCTTCATTGGACGCAAGTAATCGACCCACATGGTTAAGTGCGGTGAGAGCACAGCTTGCGCAGGGAATGTTTTGTTATTCCTTTTAACATGGAAATCGATCTACCTCCAACAATGAGGACGTTTTTACAAAGGATCGTTTACGTTTGCGCACCGATGACCTGAATCCTTCTTTCCATTTTCCGTCCATGAAATGTTTCCAATATGTTGGGAGACCTTCCACGTCTGCAAACAAAGCAAATACTCATTTTTTAGCGGGGGGACCTGAGACCTCTGCACTCATTCTCTCCATTTTGGTGCAAGCGTAAACTTGTGTGTGCATTCTGTGAGCGGTTCCTGAGTCGCATCTCCAAGCTGTTCTTCAAACGGCGACAAGTAGCGGCTAGCAGCACACATGACTCAGCGATTGCATATCAAGAGCTAGAAGATTTCATCACGAGCACAGCCCGCATCGACGGCAAGTAGAGGCACTCAACCTCGTTGTTTCTTGTTGCTGTTTTGAGCAGCAGCAAAACAGAAGCGAGCACAGACAATCAGGTACAGGAAAGTACCGAAAGCAGCTACAAACATCACCGGCTACAACTGACAAGCATTATTGGCAAGCAGCAAGAAGCTATGACACACCGCGACAAGCCGCGGCAGCAAATGATAAGCCATCACCGCCAGCGGCAGGTACAGCAAGCAAGAATAAGCGCCAGAAAGCATCGGCAAACATCAACAGACAGTGCAAAGCAGCAACAAGGAGCAGCAAGCACAGAAAAGCAAAGGCACGCATCAGTGGGACGTGGAAGATGGCACAAAAGCAAGGATGGACCAACATCCCACAGCTCCAAGAAGATGGACGCAACATATACGAATGGTCACAGAAGCTCCTCGCCATCACCGCCGACATCACTATCAACGATTTCAACATGCTGACTTTCTCACTGGTCACTATGAGGATCTTCGACGTGTCGGGGATCGACCACCCCATTGTCCACCCCAATACCAGACCTATATTAGAGTCCAGGTCCATCTCATGAATTGTCTTCACCGTTCCTACAACGACAAGATCTACTACTTTGACAATGCACCAGAGATGTGTTATGACATCCTTAACGAGGCTTGGCGCCCTTGCCGAGTCACTCTGTCATGTCAGGATAACGCACATATTTCTCGTCTCCGGAACCACGTGCAAATCCTTTTCTATCATGATTGCATGAAGGACAATGAACTGGAAACAAACGGAGATAAGTGGCATGCTCAGTGAACTCTATCCAGAGTTGCTCCACGGCTTTGGCATCAAGGATGCCCTTCTTGGACACCCAAAGTACCTCGTCACTCCTCCAGGAGAGCGACACATCGGAGTGAGCTGCAGTTGCATTCAATAGAGAAGTGAGAGCTGGACTGAAGGAGGTGATAAGCCCTGACCTCCATTTTCTTGTCAATAAACACCCATGCAATCTCGGGAAAATGTGGGAGAAACTGTGCACGCATTGTTTAATTGAGCGCGATGATGTGCACTGGCAGATGGAAGCTGAATACCGTCACAAATGAGCGAGTATCATTACATGACGTAATGGTCATTTCTTCAAACGGTGCATCCTGTACGTACTCCACATTTTGTATATACTCATGTTGTTCACAGTTTGTAACTTGTAACATTTTTTCTATGATTGAAGCAGGAAATTGTGTTGTGTACTTTCAAAAGCGCATTATACTACTGTTTAATGCAACGCTGGACTGTCATAATGTGTCAGTGTTTTAAATTGAACCACATGAGGATTCCTAAAAAATAGATTCAAGTCAATGCATTTTTCAGAGGAAAGCCTCATGGAGCAAGAAGCAAGGTGGGAGCATGAAGTAAGGTGTTCATGTAGTGTACATACATTTGCCTAGTTGGTACACTAGGATGTCCTTACAGACATGCAATTCAAAACAATTACTGTGTGCACATATAAGCCACCACATTTAATTGACATAGGCAATGGAACCAAGCATATTCAAGGCATATTTCAGAGGAAATCCTAAGGTACTTTCAAGGTGAGAGCATGAAGCAAGGGGTTCTTGCAGTGTACATCCATTTGCCTAGTCGGTACACTAGGATGTCCTCACAAACATGCAGTCCAAAACAGTTAACATGTGTACATATAAGCCACCACATTCTATTGAGCAAGGCAACGGAACCAAGCATATCCAACACGTATTTCAAACAAGGCCAAATGAGGTACTGTTCATGGTGACGACATAAAAGTGGGCTTCCACTCATCTAAAAACTGCTTGTGCTCATGTATTCTCTGCCAATCTTCCCGTAGCTTCCTGATCCTCTCCTGCACAGCAATAGCCTTACTCTCCACCTCCTCTAAACTCGGCAGTGGAGCGCAACCAGGTATCTTAAACCAGCGGTATCTATCGTCATTACGCGGAATGATTGCATCGTGCACTTTTCTACTCCTTTGTAGTGATCATCCATTGCTACCTGCAATACACGGACTTGTTGACGCAATGCATCTTTTTCCTCATGCCACATTGTACGTGCGTGGTCCACAGAGTGGTTTTCAACCTCTTGGGGAAGGTTTTGTATGGTGCGCACGTCTTTCATCGTGGTCCCACATGGTCTGGACCGGGCGGATGGCGAAGTGGGTGACGGCATGTCCGTGCACAAACCTAAGGAAGTGTACCTGGGGGGACTGAGCAGCAGATTATGATGGTGAAAACAACACACCACCAACATATGAGGAGGAGCACCACCGACAATAGCAGGAGCTCTTGGTGCATGAGCTGGGTAATCAGATTTATGGGGAAAGGTCATTTGCATGGGCACAAGAAGCAGTAGCACCACAAACCAAAACAGCTGCATTGACAAGAGAGTGCCAACAGGAGAGCTAGTAGAATCCTCTGGAAATTCAGCTAACTATCATAAAGAAGCCACTCAGCCAGACTGCTCGGCCACTCGTCCACACATCCACCCAACCACCCAACCATCCATCCACCCAACCACCCAAGCACCCATCCACCTAGCCACCCAGCCACCCAACCACCCACCCACCCAGCCACCCAACCAGCCAACCACCCATCCACCCATCCACCCAACCTCCCAACTATCCAGCCACACAAGCAACCAGCCACCCAACCACCCAACCACCCAGCCACCCAACCACCCAGCCACCCATCCACCCATCCAGGCAACCACCCAACCACCCAGCCACGCAAACACCCAGCCACCCAGCCACCCAATCTCCCACCCACCCAACCAACCAGCAACCCAGCCACCCGACCACCCAGCCACCCAACGACCCATCCAACCACCCAACTAGCCAGCCACCCAACCACCCAACCACCCAACCACCCAACCACCCAGCCACTCAGCCACCCAGCAAGACTGACGGCTCGGCCACTCGTCCACCCAACCACCCAGCCACCCAACCACTCAACCCTCTTCATTGCATTTGTACACATTGCCGCTTTTCCCTGCTTCTACTGTTGCTATCTACGCTCACATCATTTTTCTAACACTAAGTCCTTCATATTGTACCTGGACTGGACAAGGGACATTACCGACTTCACGGCCTCCTGGCTGGGTGACGCAATCAGCAAGTCATCTACATAGACAAGGACAGCGACGAAAGGAGCTAACGGAGGGGTAACAAAGAGAGAAGGATCCACCATACATTGTTGGTACCTGTCCTTCTCAAGTGTCGATGTGATATCCTGGTTCCAATATTAGGGCAACTGTCTCAGGCCATGGAGGGCCTTTCTCAGTCGCCAGACTCTGTCAATACCATCACAGAATTCAGGGGGTTGGGCCATATTTCTCTCCTTGTCTAGCTGCCCATGGAGAAAAGCGTTATTGACGTCCATCTGCTCTAAATCCTAAGCATGCTGAGCAACAAGACTTTAGCATGGCATGAGATGAGGTGTAACGGCCAACTGGCGTGAATGTCTCAACAAAGTTGATGCTTGGAACTAGGTCAATTCCCTTCGCCGTGAGGCAAGCCTTGTACTTGTCAAGTGTCTCATCAGGCTTGTGCTTGCGCCTGAAGACCCATCGTGCATCAATGTCTTTGTGCCCTAGTGGCAGGTCAACCAGCTCGTACTTGTCTTGGTCTTCAAGGGCCTTTAGCTTGTCGTGGATTGCAGCTTCCCACTGGTGTGCATCAAAAGCAGCGCGTGCATGACAAGCCGTGGTAGGCTCTGTGGAAAGAGATGCAAAACCAGCGGCAGTATGACACTCAGCAACATCTTTGGTGGCAACAGCAGCTGCTGCACGACTGTACTCAAAGATGAGCAGCGCATAGTCTAGGGTGGAACGGGGTTGGAAAACATTAGTGGCTAGGCCTAACGTATTCATGCTTGTTGGCGCTAGTCGTCTGTGACAGAGATCGATGGTTGGACGCAGCAGGGACGCTATAGGTGTGGTTAGGGAGGGTGCGAAGGTGCCCGCCATGGACAAAGGGCGAGATGGGTACAGGCCTACTGGGCTCTGCTGCCAAAGGTGGGTCTACCCCTGCAGGGTCTGTTGATACAGCAGGGACGGCAGGACTGGATGACGAGATGGTAGGAGGCGTCGCAGACATAGGGGCAGACGAGGACGTGACCGGGGAGGTCGGCGTGCTAGACGAGCCGGGCGACAAGGATGGAAGGGACAGTGAGGCAGGTCTAGGCGGCCAGCCTGACAACTAGAGCGGCAAGGGTGTATGCGGCGAGATCGTGACAGGAGGGACTACAGGCTGAACAGGTCCGAATTCCTCCCCCAGTCGAGAGAGTGGAAGAAGGGAGGCAGCGGGCGCAAGAAAGCAAGGGTCACAAAGGAAAACCAACTCAAGAAGCAACGCATCACGGGAATCAATGATGCGCTTGCGGACGGGGTCCTAAAAGCGCCAAGCTTTGGACGGAGAGGAGACACCCAGGAACGGACAGAGACGGCCCCGAGGGGAGAATTTTCCATCGTGCAAGTCATCAGGCAACCAGAAGCAATGTAGCCCCATACTCTAGCAAGCCAAAGGTCGGCACGAGCACTGGAACAGCGCTCAAAATATGTGATGGAACAAGGGAGAGGTCTATGGAGGACGTGGTTTCACACCTAAGTCATGTAGCTCATGGCCTCAAAGGCAAAAGGCAGGGGAAGGCCACGCCCAGAAAAGAGGGTCCGGACACCGTCAGTGAGAGTACGGTTCCAGCATTTGGAGATCCCATTTTTCTGGGGTATGCAAGGAGCGCAGGTCTCCAGACACACCCCATTGGACACAAGAAAGTGGGCGGTGGGACCAAGAAACTCACTGTCGCTGTCATTGCGAGAGACACGCATTGAGCGCTGACAGGTGCGCTGAGCCTGTGCAAGCCAAGTTTCAATAGTGGGGCAGACGTCTCTTTTGTGCTGGAGAGCAAAGACCCAACGGAAGCGGGAGAAATCATCAGTGAGGCACAAGAAATAATGACCGAAATCACCAAGGAGGTCATGGGGGAGGGGGTCCATGATGTCAGCATGCACACGGCCAAGAGGGTAAATTGACTGAGATCTACAGTCCAAGAAGGGAGAGCTATGCATCTTGGCCAAGGCACAGTCAAGGCAGTGAGCAGAACGGGGAGCAAGGAAAGTCCAAGGGAACAAGCCTAAAGTAGGCTGAAGGCAAATCATGCTAGAGATTGCATCCTTGTGGACATGGGTAAGACGTCGGTACAATAGATGGACAAGGTCAGAAGAGAGAGAGGGTGCAACATGGACAAGTGCGGCACCAACAAAGGAGGCAAGAGAGGAGAACAGGGGCACACAACATTGTTGTCCACACTTAATCGAGCAAAGGACAATGCAACCAGAGGGATGCAAATGCATAGTGCCAACACCTCGACTAGCAGAGAAGTCAATGCTTTGATCATCTAGGGAGGGTACCGACAGCAAGCTAAACCTCAAGAAAGGGAAGTACAGCACGTCAAGGAGGTACAAGATGCCACTGGGACCGACAAAGCGAACGACGCCAACACATTGAAAAGGGAGCAACTGACCGAACCCAGTGTGCACAAAGCGAATAACACCAGCATCTGAGGGAGACAAACAAGGAGCACACAGATGACGTGTGGTGGATGGCTCTCGAGTCCAGGATCTAGATGCCACCCGATGAACGGACAAGGGAAAAGACACCACATGTCGCCATAGTGCCAATAGGGAGTGCAGGACAAACGGACGGCGCACAAGTAGCAAGACAGAGCGGAAGAACAACGGACTGCCAATGCTAAATCCACCAATTGGAGGGGGACAACAACCCAAGGACATGACTGGGAGAGTCACCACAAAGAAAAGCAGCAGTCTGACACGTAGGATGACTGGCCAATGGAGCAACATCCTCACCTCCCTGATCGCAAAGGTGTAGGTGTTGAAGAAAAGACTGCTCCAGCTGACGCTCGCCATCACCAACGACAGACGCCGGGGCCGGGGTCGAGGCACCAGAAGAAGGGGAGAACCACGACTGGATGATGTAGGCAGAGGACGGGGTAGTCGACGATGAGGATGGGACTACGCTAGAGGAGGATGGAGATAGAGCAGAGGTACCAGCAGTGCGGGCCCATTGGACCGGCATGGCACGGGCAAGACGGAAGTCATCTGGAGGAGCCGGGCATGCACGCACGGACTGATCATCGGAACCGCGGTTCCAACAGACCAGAGAATTGGGAACGGGAGAAGAAGAAGCAAGTGCTTTCTCTTTGCCCTTGCCCTGGCCTTTGCACTTTCCCATATCACGGCCACGGCCACAGCCCTGTGAGGCAAGAGTAGAGGCTATGGCGGTGGTAGTGGAAGAGGTGGAAGATGAGGACGAAGAGGTTGTGGAGGGGGACGAGGCAGTGGTCAGGGCTACAGCTCATGTGACAGCAAACCAATGGGGCCGTTTGTTCTGGTGACCAGTCCACCAGGCAACAAGGCTCTTGGCGGTGAAGTCCCAGAGCGCACCGGCACGTGGAGGAGACTTCGCTGGGACAGGCTAAGAAGCGAGGCGCTGTAGTCTATCTGCTTTGACTGTGAACAAGGTTGGAGCTCATGAATAAGCCCGTTGACCATGATGAGGACAGTGAAAACCTCCCTAGGGGAGAATCACTGAGCTCGCAAAGGAGCTTAAGACCGCAAGCCCAGTAGGCATAAGTGGTCTTGTCGGCACGCATCAAAAGCATGTTGAACTACACAGTGAGGGCAGTGTGTGCAGTCTGACCGGTAATGGTGGTGCGACGGCAAAGCTTAGCACAAGCACCAGTGTCACGTCCAGTAGCCAGATCGGCGTTCAATGTGCCAATGTCGTCCATGAGGTGCTCAGGTGCAGGGGGGATGAGACCGCAGACATCACGATCAGCATCGATAGGAGCAGTGACGAAAGGAGGGTTTGCAGTGGGATCAGGGAAAAAGTAGTACTCCCAGTGACACTCAACCTGAACCCAGGCGCTGAAACGTACTTCCCCAGGAGGAGAAGCTGGGGCTTGTAGATAAGACAAGATGCTGAGAGAAGAATTCATGCTAGCATGGAGCAAGAGCAGGCCTGCCAGCAGCGGTATCAACAAAGGGGGTACTAGCAACAGCGAGAGTGGAAGAGGCACCAGAGTTGGTACCAGCAGTGGAGCAAGCGGCAGCAATGACAAATGCAGTTGGCAAGTGCTTGACGACAATTGTCGGTTGTCATCTCTCGATGCAATTTCATTCAATTTGAGCTTCCTAACAGTCAATATGTGTCCCTACCCAGACCCTTGCAGTTTTGTGCATGACTTCTGACTATCATCACACACTAACTCAGCACTGACACCCAGTTAAGTGGCAAGCGGTTAGGAAGGTTCCAAGAAGTTTCTCTTGGTATCAGAGCGAACACACCACAGCTCATTTCATTGTGAAGCAGATACGTAGCAACAGCAGCGGTAGCCACCCATAGTAGCATCAGCAAATCCTGGAGGGACCCAATATGACTACGTTGCAGCGGAGCGTTGGAGACAACGGCGGTAGCTGCAAGCAATAGCAACCGTAGCAAGAGTAATGGCAGGAAGCATGTGCATCTAGAGCCGCTACGGGCAACAACCACGCCGAGCACCAGCAGTAGTACCGGGTGGTAGCAGCAGCCGTGTCTGGCTACTGGCATGTACGCAACAAAAAAACAGAGAGGAGAAGCACCTCGCAGCAGGAGCTTGTGGTAGCGGTTGCAAGCAGTGGTAGCGCATAGCGGCTACAGTAGCTTGCAACAACGGCGGCATGAGCAGCCGTGAGAAGCAACAGCAGCGTAGTAGCGGCAGCAGATGTAGCAGCCGTAGCAGCAGCACAGCAACAGTAGCCACAGTAGTGGCGAGCAGCTAGAGCACCAACGAGCAGCAACAATGGTGGCTGATAGCTATAGTAGCAACGGTGGCGAGAAAACGCACCATCACCGCACGGCAACAGCAACAACACCGGCGGCGGCGGCGGGAAGCTGCAGAGCGCGGTCGCAACTGCTCACGCCCGCAGCAGTAGCAGCAGCAGCACGCGCAATAGTGGCAGGCGTAGTGGAAGTAGCTACTGCTGCTGCTTGCTTGCAATGCGAAGCTACCTTGCACCTTCGCACTGCAAGCGGGCTTGCCCACGAGCAAGCTTGTCGAGCGAGCTCGCTCGACGAGCTCGCTTGAGACAAGGGTCAAGCGGGACAGCAACAAAAAAATAGGAAGAAGACAGGGGGATCCTTGAGTGGAACACTCGAGAAACACCCCAAGAAGGGGTGCCCCACTAGCACCGTGCGTTTGGTGAACCACAAAAAAGAAAGTGTCAGGGGACGTCGATTACAACAATAGCAAAGATGTGGCCAGGGGTCACAGTCATCGGTTGGTGACGACAACCGGTGCATTAGCAGTAGCCACATCCGTAGTGACACCACCAACAGCATTACAAGCCACTAGAAGTGTGGCGAGGACCACCACCGTCAATGTTCACGACGGCCATAGGTAGCAGCGACAAGAGCAATAGCACCAAAGGAAACTTGAGGTCCCATGTATTGCTAGCCACGTTATAGCAGCATAGCAATTGCATAGCACTCGCACAATAGTGCACCACTAGCATGGTGGTGGCCACCCTTGTGACGGCGTTGGAGGACGTCTTAGAGACTGTGCTTCAATCGACCGTCTCCCCCTATGGTCTTGTGCCAGCGAGGGCAAGTGCCGTGTGCACTCACCAATGCCAAGCTCCGGAGATGAGCAGACGGGCGTGGCAGGTAGCATAGCCAGTGCCGTGGTTGGCACCGACACTGCATGCATGGCAGACATCGCGTCCACACTGGAATTTTCAGCCGTAGCACACACCTCAGGCATCTAACGGCTTTTCCTTCTACTATTGTGGCGATCGGCACCATCGCTGGCGCCAGTGTCGCCAACACTCTAACGGGTGGCGACCGCTCTGGATACGGTCCCGCCCTTCTTCTTCATCATGTGACTCAAAGACGTTGTCAACCAATACTGTGGCACCCCTCAATGGAGCTATGACGGTGTTGTACGTCGAGCTCCAAGGTCTAAAGCGCATGGTGTAAGAGCTCCGAAACCATAAGGTCTCTCAGCGGATCCTTGCCACCATGCTGCTGCAGACACCCCCATGCTCCTCCTCGCAATCCTCACCTCCGTCAGTGGCATCACCTGATGGTGCCACGCCTCCCGACCTTAGCTCTACATCTGATGCCCTCCGCTCTGTCCTAGGGTCAGTCGGATTCAACCGGACATCTGACTCCTCCAATTCTATAATAGTGCCTTTCGCTCGCGCTCCTCGTGCTCACACTCCGCACGCGAGGCAGCAGACGACACGTTTGGCTCCACGTAGGCAGTAGGCAACAGCAGCACCAGTAGTGGCAAACGTTACGGTGGAGTTGACTCCCTCGTCCCAGGTCGTAGGGTTGGCGCAGCACCCCTTCTCAGCTTCTACCGGTGTGTCGGTCGGGGGGGGTCACGGTGTGTCCGCCGCCGACCATCGGAGAGTGCAGGAGGGATCCAACGGATGGTGCTGAACGACAGGGCACTCTTCGTGAGGAGGAGTCATCCGAGGAGTGGTCCGATGCGGAGTAGGAGGCAGACGAGTCACCCGACGCGGAGTTGGAGGTAGACGTAGAGATGGAGATGGAGATGGAGACTGCACTTGACGTAGCAGAGACCACGATCATAGAGGCAAGTGTGGCTGTAGCAATGGATGGGGCAGCAACAACAATGGAGGTGACAGCCGACACATGTGGAGCAGACATTGGGGTAGTGGGCGTGTTAACAGCCACCGACGTCATAACAGTAGTAGCAATAGCAGTTGTTGCTAAAAATGGGACCCCGGTAGTGGATGCCCTTGTTGGTGCAGACACCACAATGATCTCCGCCCCTGTAGCAGCCGGTACTGCCACAGCAGGGGTAGACGCACCCTTAGCCAAAGCATCAGCCGTTGCAGGTACACATGCACAGGGGGCATCCGGAGAGGGAGGGGACATCAAGGTTGCCACCACGTCTGCTATGGCCGATGCCACTGCCACAGCTGTCTGTGGAGGTGCAGCCGTTGCAGAGGACATAGCTCGAGCAGAAGTTGAAGCAGAAGCAGATGCACCAGCAGCCGAGCCGGCCCCCGTGCTCAAGCATCGACACTCTGTGCTTCGCGACTAGAAGGATGCACTCACACGTGCGGACAGGCACCTGAAGGACCTCACACTTGAGTTGTGTACATCGAGTACACATTGGAGCACCGCAGACAACACGAGTCGTCGGGTAGTGGTAGTAGACGTCGAGGATGTGTACACACGCCTTGAGGTTGTTGAGTGGGCGTTCCACGATGTAGTGTGGAGATGGTCGGACTTGCGCCAACACTTCGAGGAGACGATATCAGTGGATGCTTCAGCAACAACAACCCGTGCAGGAGTAGCCGTTACCATGGTCCACACTGTTGACAGTCAAGTGGCGGTTGTGTATGCAACATCATATGAGCCTACAGTAGTCACCCTTATAGGTGCATCTACCGTGGAGGATGCAGAGCGAGCTGCGGGCCTCCGACTCAAGGCTGCCGTGACCGACATTGCTGACACCATGGCAATTCTTGCCGACGACACACCTAAACACGTCCGAGCTACAGTTCCCATACCCGAGCGCCTTCACTCCGCAATCTACAAGCAAGAGACAGTCGTGTCTCGAATAGAGGCACACGCGTAACATCTCATTACCGAGCTCCGCGAGGCCAGTAGCCGTTGTTACACTACAAATGTACCAGCACGATAGGCTGCCGAGGAGTGCATGGAGGACGTGCACACGCATCTCGAGGTAGCTGAGAGGTCTCTACAGGATGCACGTCGGGGACGGGCGGACGTTCAACGGTAGGTGGTTGCGCACCAGGGGTTGGGAGGAGCCTCGAGACATTGTACGTGCTCCCTATGACGGCGACGATGCGGCAGAGGTAGATTCCTCGACAAATGCCGACGTCCGGTTAGCAGCCGATGGCCAAGTGACATGTGTGTCAGCAATAGCCGATGCCGCTACGATAGCACCTCTTGCAGACGCACACGTTGCAGATGCTGACACGTTGTCTGGTGTCGACGCCCTGCCAGCACCTGGCGGCCAGGCGACAAATGATTCGATGGCTGACCTAGGCGATGAGGCTGCAAGGCTGCTAAAGGCTGCCACTCGTGCCGACGTGCGCACGATCGAGGTTCGCTGTCAGGTTTGTTTCAGGACTGACCACCTGCATGCCACAATTGCAACCGCCCGATCGACATCCGTAGCAGAGCTCGGCGAGCTGCACGCGCATCTTGACGCTACAGAGTCCGCATGGCAATGTGCAGCTCAGTAGCTGGCCGGCATGCAACAGGTGATGCAATTGGAGGAAGCCCTAAGCACTCGACAAGTGGCAGCAGTAGCTGACGACAGCAGTGACGACTACGACAGCGACGATGGCGCTCCAGGGTGAGGCTATGTGCGAGCACATCCGACCAGCACGTCATCAACCTTACTACTGCAGTGCAGGGGCGTGTGGCCATGGGGGAGTAGTGCTCCCTCCTGAGGGATTGTGTTGGGAGTAGCCATCAGCTTTGCTCATGCTGTCAGCCTTTGCACCCCAGAGGGGAGTGTTAGTGTGTGGGCTTTGGCCTAACACCATTATGACAACCGCGTGGTTGCTTTGGGTGTGGCACGATGCTCTGGTCAAGATTCCTGCACTTGGTGACTTATACCGGTATGACATGGAGACCCATTGCCTCAATGTATTATGTATGCTCCATGCATGTGAGCAGGTGTGGTCGAGACCCGGACCCCGGAGACATGTTCTAGGGTCATGAGGAGACCTTGTTGTTTTGTACCTCTTGTATGGTGTTTGGCACATGGGTGTGTGATTTATGTCTTGCATGGTCGAGACTCGGGCACTTGGTGAATTACACCTCTGTCACGAGGAGACCTTGTATCGAGGTTGCAATCGATGCGTCGCTACCTTCACTCACTCCTCATTGTGGTGACGATTGTGTCAGCCAGGGGGAGTGTTAGCTTGTGTGGCTTCCACCCGTCACGAGCAATGACAATGGTGACTATCTGTATACCCCACACTAGTGGTATGGAGCAACACGACTGGAGAGCGTAACGACACGATCCCTGATGCAGACCCGGTTGGCGCCGGAGTACCAACGGGTTGTGGCTCCATGTACCGGTAGCATCCATATAGTTGCCACGATGTTCCGGGTGTTGTGCTTTGTGACGTTCCTGTACAGTTTACTGTGACCACTCGGCCGTGTCCATACTCGTGCAGATCCCTGAGGCAGGCGGCCCTGGTGACACCGGCGCGACGACAGGCGGCGGACTACCCGCCTGGAGCTGACCGACCACTGTTCCAGAGCCCCAGATGTCACCGGGACTTCTTGCTGTGCCTTCTACGTCTTGCAGGCGCCTTTCGGCGGACTGGGCATGAGGCCCATTTGCATGTTTTTGCATTGTATACTCGCTTTCAGTCGATGGATGCATGCATGTGACCAGTCGTTGCGTCCGTCTTTTGATTCTGCACGTCTAGGTTCAGACGGCGTAGGATTCTGACATGTGTGCGCAGAGTTACGGCCAAAACAGTGGTTTTGGGCCGGTTTTAGGACAGCTCTTGGACTGCCGCGTGCGACACCCGCCGTGCGCCGCGGCAGGTATTTATGCCCTGGACCTGTCAGTTGTCATTTCTCTCTGCATATGCTATATTGAAGCATTCTGACACTTTGACTTGTGTTTCCTAGCCAAACCCTTGCCGTTGTGTGTACGACCTGTGACTATCGTCACCGTCTGACTAGGCACTGACGCCCGGTCAGCGGCTGTGTTGCTAGGAAGCTTCTACGCACTTTCTCATGGTATCAGAGCAGTGAGACAGTTCTCACTGAGCTGCGCAGCAGAGACGCAGCAGAGCAGCAGCAGTGAGAGTCACCGCTGCAGCAGATCTTCTGGGACCCGTTGGAGACGGTCGTTCGCCGTCCGCGCACTCCACCCACCACGTGAGATCGCAGCTGCTGAGGCAGCAGCAGCAACGCTGCCGCCACGCAGAGGTGTGTGGCAGCTGCAGTGCGTGCAGCCGCCACTTCCCCCCACAGCCGCAGCAGCAGAGCAGCAGCAGCAGAGGCGGCGGCGGCAGCCGCGCAGCAGCAGCGGCCGCCACAGCAGCGTGGCAGCAGCGGCGGCAGCAGCAGCGCAGCAGCGGCGTCAGCAACAGCAGCAGCGCAGCAGCGGCGTCAGCAGCAGCAGCGCAGCAGCGGCGGCGGCACAGCAGCAGCAGCGGCATTTGCGGCGGCAGCAGCAGCGCAGCAGTGGCAGCAGCAGCAGCACGCGGCGGCGGCAGCCAGCAGCAGCGCGCGGCGGTGGCAACCAGCAGCAGCTGCAGCGCGCAGCAGCAGCGCCGCGCGCAGCAGCAGCCGCCGCGCGCAGCAGTAGCAGCAGCAGCAGCACAGCCGCCGCTGCCACCGCTGCACACGCAGCTACGCAGCTGCTGCTGCAGCTGACAGCACAGCTGCAGCAGCACTTGGGCAGAAGCTGCTGCGCAGCTTCCGCGGAGCTGCTGCGCGCCACCGCGCAGCGGCAGAACCGTGACAAGAAAAAAAAAGAAAAGGGAGGGGACGAGCTGACGTCAGCATCGTTGGTTGCTGACGTCATCAGGTTGTGCTGACGTCAGCAACCACTTGCTGACGTCAGCATTACACTTAGCCAAATTTTCAACCGAAAAGTCAAAAGATGCCAGCGTTGCAACTCCCTGAGAAACGCAGACGGTTTTGAAATCCGGCAAACTTGACCTGTCGTCCCATAGTGAGCGGCGACATGAGTTCGCCCGACGACAAGGACAAGGGACCAGGTGATCCCTCCTCCTCTTCTTCAGGGGTATTGAGCCCTCGCTCGCAGGCCATTGAGGACCTGCGCAGCCACCAGGAGGAGATGCGTCGTCTGCAGCAAGAGCAGACTGACGTTATCCGCACACTAACTGAGCTCTTGCGCGCTCAGTCCACAGCTCCTCCACGGATTTCTGAGGGAGCTGCCGGCGTTGCGGCCTCCACCCAGCACTCGGCCCAGGTGCCCGTGACAGGTGCCCCGCCTGCTTCACCTCCTGGTGTGGTCTCCCTACCACCTGCGGACCTCCTTGATGACGAGCCATTCATGCCAGGCTTTGAGGATGACTCCCAGGAGCGGGAGATTCGTCTTCTACAGGAGCGCCTCCGTCAGCTGCAGACGGGTATCCGACCTCCACCCGTGTCCCTGATACGATCGTCACCTGACTTCCCCAGTGATCACCCCCTTCCAGGAGTTTTTCCCGTCACTCGCCCTCCTCAGCCTGCGGCTGCTCTCCCCACGGAGCGGCAGCCAAAGGACTTTGAGGCACCACCTCCACGGTACATCAGCGAGGATGGATTTGACTGCTGGGAGATCCTGTTCCAGGTGTGGGCCACTTCTGAGGGAGTGTGGCCTTACTACCACAGCCCATACCAGTCTACAGATCCAGCACAGGTGCTGACAGCAGCCCGGGCCATGCGAGGGCTTCTCTACGCCATGGCACGCGAGACTGCCGTTGACTTCCGTCCCTTCCTCGGCGAGGCTGGCACAGGCACCGGAGCTGATCCTCGTGGAGGCTGGGATTTGGCGTTGTCCCTACTAGCTGCAGAGACGCACGCCACACGTGCGTCACACATTCGCGCTTTCCACTCTCTCCGTCAGGGACCAGCGGAGCCTGCAGCAGATTACTGGCGACGCGCCATGCGTATCTACACGCGCCTGGGGACCTCAGGGGGCACACGGCTGTGGGCGCTTCGGACGATCATGCTCGGAGTTCGCCTGGAGTACACCGACATATTCACACGGTACAGCGACGCTGCTCTCGAGCCCTTCTCACCCACCCTGCAGCTGCTCCCGTGGGCCCATCAGCTTTTCCTCCAGGTGACGTCGGCCCGCGAGGCAGCAGTAGCACATCACGAGACTTCCATCGCTGCAGTAGTTCTCGCCTCACCACCATCTTCCCTCCTGCAGTCACCCTCACCTTCCTCCATCACGACCTCATCTTCCTCCTCCTCTTCGACCCCGTCTACACCAACGCAGACGCAGGGCGTTGCAGCAGCTGCCCAGGGGAAGAAAAAGAATAGGAAGCGCGGATCGGGTCAGCAGCAGTCGTCATCCACTGGTAGCAGTGGCCGTTCCGTGCACTGCTACAACTGTGGAGGTGCCCATCGCTATACCGAGTGCCAGCAGCCGCTCGACTGGGAGCGCATCACTCGCGGACTTCAGGCTGCCCATGCTGCTCGTACCGCGTCCGGCACGCCGACCGCACACTCCTCTGGACGCGCGGCGACTACGACTGCAGCTGTCCCTGCATCCTCACCGGCGAGCAGCAGTGATCCAGACCCACGTGACCGCACCATCGCCGAGCTTCGTCATCTTCTGGCGCTTCGCTTTCAGGGAGGTGCGAGTGTTTTGTCATCGTCGAGTGGGTCACAGACTGCTTGTTCGTCCGTCCTCGTGACTCGTGATGACACGTGTGGGGGAGCACAGTCCGCATGCGATGATGATGGGCCTGACTGCACTGACTGGATTCATGAGTCTCACCTTCGTGATGTACGTCGTTCCGTCCCACTGACGGCTCAGCGTCCCTCTGATGCCGAGTGTTCTATTGCTCGTTATACAGTGATGTCCACCAGTCGTGACTCCGGCGGCACTTGGATCATCGATTCCGGTGCCACCCACCACATGACGTGTCGTCGTAGTGACTTTGTGGTACTTGGTCCTGTCACGACTGTCCGTTCTGTTCGTACAGGTTCTGGTCAGTCCTTACCGGTTCACGGTGTTGGGGTTGTATGCTTTGATGGTCCGTCTGGCCCCCTGTATCTCTCTGACGTGCTGTTTGTGCCTGATCTTGAGCTCAGTCTGCTGTTTGTGCGTGCCTGCACTCTGATGGGTCTCTCCGTTGAGCATACCGCTGATTCAGCGACTGTGACTGCTCTTGACACCCGTAGCATTGTCCTGCGTGCTTCAGTC
>SZWC01020580.1:12921-28377 GCA_023375785.1 Penium margaritaceum
TGTGAAAACACAATGACACCGCCTTAGATGAACTTTGTTTCCACCAAAACAACAGCCTTCAGCAAGAAATCCCTTGAGCACTAGCAATGTTCAACATTATAGATGAACTCTTGAGAATTTTTGGTATAAAAGACTATATCTGTATGGCTGGCTCCATGACTTGAATGTACAATTCTAACGGATAACGAAACCAACCACACGTTTCTTATCATGTTGGGGGAGTTTCATAACGCATGGAGATCTCCCGTCCAATGGAGATCAACACAGTGTACCAAAGCAGCCAAGCATTGCATTGGACTAGCAGCGAGCCTAGAAACATCGCGTGAAACGGTAAAAAATTACAATAACAGGACCAGAACAAAGGGAGTCATTAAACCGGAGGAGTCGGGGGATAGCATACGGCAATAGAAGACAAAAAAAAAACTCCTCTTTGGTTGGAGTACTCCGTGTCTAGCGATCGCTCATCTGTATGGCTCTGCATGCTATGTATGAAGAGGACCAACTAGTAATACATCTCTAAATGCAAACAAGGGGTTCAAAAATCATAGTATGGTACCAGAAGTAGTGGATGTCAAGCATCTCACAGTTTTTTTAGCTACGGGATGTTTAAGAAACTATGTTTTCAGACCAATTTAGTGGTGTTTAGAGGATAAAACATCAATGATAGAGTGCACATGTGTCCAGTTTGTGAATCTCCTTGGCTGCAAATCAAGGAGTTGTGTGATGTAATGATCTATAAGACTTCCAGAAAATGTTCCCTTTACTGACACAATCTTCAAGTCGAATGGTTGAGTAAAGTGGCCTATACCAACATTGATGGCAAAATGCAACGCATGTCTATGATCTAGCAACCCACAGTGTAGACGTGGTTACGAAAAGAAGATGAAGAGAACATTGAAGGGAAAGTTACAACAGTCGTAACCCTATGCGGCCGCTGATATCTATGGACGTGGCCAAACGTGCCTACAACACGGAGCTTACACATAGCTAGTCCACGTGGAA
The DNA here is from genome assembly GCA_023375785.1 of Penium margaritaceum. Taxonomy (NCBI): domain Eukaryota; kingdom Viridiplantae; phylum Streptophyta; class Zygnematophyceae; order Desmidiales; family Peniaceae; genus Penium; species Penium margaritaceum. Next base: position 13,924 of record SZWC01020580.1, read on the forward strand.
CAAGGGGACGAGAGCAATGTCATAGCACCAAAAGCAACAAAACCAGCAGCCTCATTGATCTCAACACGTGCAAGCTTTTCAAACCTTCAAGAGGAGTTTGCAACAATCATAAATTATTGTAAGCTGATTTTCCTTACCAACTTCCCTGAGATTGACCTTTTCATTGAAGCGTTGGCCATCGGATAAAACTAAGATGGGAAAATGTTTTAAAAACAAAGGAGATTTATTGAAAGAGCAACCACACATGGATATGGTTTCAAATGCAGCTGGATGGGATGCTCCATTAGAAGCTTACAAAGCCATCCACATCACCCTACATGGCACCTATATCTTTATTTGAATGAAAACAATAATCTTAAAGATGTGCATGGATTGAATGGAATTAAACAATATCATTATTGCTATCCTTTCCTTTTAGTTCATGGACATTGTGACTGATGCTGAGCATGGCGAATTTTCATCCAATTTACATGTAAAGTGGCTATCATCAGATTCACGTGACGGATAAGGATATAAAGAATATGGCATTCCGTGCATGCTATTGGAGTTTCAAGTTGACAGCTATGCTTTTCAGACTCACAAATGCTTGGGCAACATTTATGGAAAACATGAACAATACTTTTCCACCGTATATCTACAAGCCTTTGCATATGTCAACAAATTTATTCTGTGTAGCCTCACATGGAGGAGCATAGTGCACATCCACAAAAAAAATCCTTGATGTTTTCAATTCAGAGAAATTCTACAAGAAACTTGCAAATTACAACTCTGATTGTTGTTTGTTCGAGTTTTTGGACTACATCATTAACAGCAAAAGAACTACGATGGAACAAAAGAAGGTGGAGGCAATCGCTCGTTGTCAAACATCCACCATTTTTAGGTTTTGCAAGTACTACCGTGGAATTGCAAAGGAGTGTACTAGATTGTTAACACCTATGTCCAATCTCAACCATGAAGCCATCAAGTGAAGCTGGAAAGATATCAAACAAGAAGAATGTAACAGTTAGAAGAATTCCATGATTCTGATGCTAGCCATGAAATTGGCAGGTCTATTAGTGGATGACGTCATGGCCATCGATAGGTGCGATTGAACAGTCAAATTCATTCTCCTCCAAGACAACGGTGGTGGAGAATTACCGACCGCTTCCATGTTGAGAAACTTGTGTAGGCCGGAGTTGAACTACACGCCATACAAAAAGGAGATGTTGGTAGTCGAGCACACATTCAAGATGTAGATGTTGTATGTAGAATGCAGATGATGTGTTGACTGCACCTATCATCACACACGCACACATGAAAAGACATAGCCTAATCTGAGTGGTTGATAAAGTCAATGGATGGAGACCTTTGAGACCAACTTCGAAAATCACATCGAGTAATCTCCTAGAAAAGAAGTTAGTAAGTACTCAAAGTTTGTGATTGGATCAGATGGCTTTGACCGGCATGGCTCTTATTCAATAAGAAAACTACTCATAAGGTTGTTCGCAAAGGATTACAAGGAGTTCAGAGGGTATGAAGAAATAGAACTCTGGTTCATTGACCCATACGGGCAATGATAATTCACTTCAATATTCTTCGTAACCCGTAGCGGCTAGCTACATCACATGTCATTGGAGTGAAGCGACATAGGTCTAAGAAGAAACTTTGGTGAAGAAAAGAAACAAAGGAACTAACGCATAACTGTTGGTACGAAAACATGAAAACCAACATTGCAAATGTATCCAAGATATGCAACGTGTGTCGACACCAAAAAATCCAAGTTTCAACTGCTACACCAACCCAAAGAATTGTCATTGAATATCTCTATAAAACTCACGACAGGTTTATTCGTCCCACCAGAAGGGCTCGGCACAATTCTTATGGTGGTGGAGTTCATTTCAAAGATGTGGCACTTTACTATTACAAAGATAATGGTCCTTTTCAAGGGAGATCCATGATCCTTCCACACCAATTTCATGCAAAAGTTCAGCATTCCTAGCCCAATCACAAGTGATAGAGACAAAATGTTCACCAACAGAAAATAGCAGGGACTTCAAACTCGCTACGTCCATCAGTGAATGCACCAATTACATTCTCCGGAAACTAATCCAAATGTTTCGTGAATCACATGGCACAAATCGGGCAATGAAGCGACCAGTTTTTGCTCTTGCATACAACTCCACAACTTTCACAGTGAGGGACAACTCTCTACATGACTTAGTGTATAGAAAACGCCCTGCCACGATGAAAGGTCTACAGAGTTTAGAAAATGGCATCTAACAACTATTTGTCCAAACCATGTGGTACAAGGCTTGCTAGACTCTTGAATACAATCAAATGGTCATAAAGTGAGTGGCTGACAAACATCGGATGGACAACATTTTTCACATATTTTTTGTTTGTCCTACTAAGCTCGGTAAACATCCGAGTGCCAGGCTGCCCTGGAATTTGCAAACATCAGACCTAAGTGGTTGGGGCCACTTGACATTAATGAGATTCGGAGACCAACCTTTGCAACGCTTTGCCTACTTGACAGCATGAACGTTCATCTGGTGTTAAAAAACTGTTGACTTAAAACCTATCTGGAGCCCAGTGAGCATTTAACCGGATGTGAAAATGGCAAACGAAGTCACACTTTGGAAGTGTTTTTGCAGAGTTTACACATTTGCAAAACATCCAGGCCGTTTGAAAGACATAGAAAGTGCTCCTCTGGCATACAAGAAGCACCAAGTTGTCATAAAAATGAATAACAACATTCATTGAGCTAAAACTTTTAAATGGTTGTGATTTTCCACTATACATGCTGTTGGGATGTCTTTGAGTCCAAGGGGCATGTGCATAAACTTCAAGTCTCCTTAGGAAATTCAAGATACCATTCCTATTGTGTCCTTATAAAAAACACTGATTTTATGATAGCTGCTCTGTTGGCCAATGTTTCTAGAAGTTATTCACACTAGAAGTTGGTAAACAAAATTGGGATCACAAAAGAGGGTGTCGGTTCTTGATGGTGATCTTCTGGTGTGCCCTCTATTCTACACACATCCACATTATGTTGGTCTTCTTCTTGACGAAAGATTCCAAAGCTACCTACGGTGGCGTGATTGGCCTCATGAATCCCTAACGGAGCACCCCGTCAATCTCATCCAACAAGTCCCATGGATTTTTTTACAAGCGTCAAGGCTATATTATGATCGATGTTGGGGTGAGGAGGTTACTCTTGAGGCAGTTGTTCCAGGGAATTCCTCTTGAAATCCCTGGCAATAGATATGAAGTCCTCCAAAAAGGTTGTACACTATCCAGGTTTTGAGGCTGATGAGGCAGTTAGGTTAGTTGCTTCAACTGAAGCAATGTTTCTCCCTTTTCTTGGATCCTTGTGGATCAACCATGCCTGGGCTGTGGATTGAAGTTACAGCTAAGCCACATCCAGCGTAATCTTCCTCGTGTGTCGTGTTGTGACTGTTGCAACTACCAGTGGTGCTTCCATCCTTTTAACTAACATTACCAATTGCTATCTCAGTGTTTTCTTGATAAGATGTAGAAGACGTGTTCGTCCATTAATGCTCATGTAAACCACTCCCAAGAGATGTATCAACTTGCGGGTTGCACTCGTATCGAATGTTACGTCCAAGGATTTTTCTTGGTCATTCGTAAGACACGTTTTCTAGACAATTTCACCATGAAGATATTGGATCTATAACCATAGTGGTTCAGAAAATCGATGGATAATGTCATCCATCCATGGTTTTTTCCTCAAGAAACCTCTATTATGGTACTCAAGTGGAGCTTCCAAACCATGTTGTTGCTAGAAAAGTAATGAGAGGCCCCCTGTCCATTGACAAAGCTACTGTTTTTGGCTTCTACAATCCCTTGGTTGCACTTGTGGTAGTATCGTCATTTGTTCATCCTCATAGTCCTCGTTGAGATTCGCAATGTACAGAATCCTCATATGCAACATGGAGAGTCGATGGGTGATCGGTTGATGTAAATGTTTCCCACTGAATAGGAACCTTGCCTTGTCTTTCACTATTTCTTGACCCCTGATTTGGTCTATTTGACTTCCACGCCTTTTCTGCCTCTTGCATCCGCTTCCAATAGTTTTGTGGAACGCGGCCCAACGTCTCGCAAGTCCACCACATCTGTTGGTATCGCTGATCGAGAATGTTGATCTTCATCACGTTTGAGGTCCCTGTAGGCTGGGTCTTTTCTTTTCCACCTGAATTATTTTACTCGTTTGGTTTCCAACCATTTGATTATTTCATGTAAGCTTTTTACTTAGTGCTCTCAACCCGGTCAGCTAACACGATCATTTACAAAAGACCATCTTGGATGCCAGGTCTGGGATTTTCCTAGAGTATATCATGTTTAGCTTAGTTCATGTAGTGTAAATGGAGTCCATACAGGGTGTTGTCACTGCTAGTGATAATTTCACACAAACTTTGTGTTCACTCTACCATGCTGACCTAATCATTAAAGCATGTATCATGCCTAAGAAAACTTCATCAAGCTTCTAGAATGTGCACAGATTGCATGTATAAAGTCATTCCACTCCTTAATTAGGGGCTGGGAATATTGCCATGGAGGATTTTTCTTCTTGAGAGGTAGAACGCATGCACTCGATAGCGTGAGAGCAGTCGTGTGAGCTCTTTACCACGCATGACCTATATCCTACATGTTTCCAATGGAGTTTAGATTAGCCCACCAACTCAGTGACGTGCCACACAAAAGTGAAGGATTGAGGTTGGTTTTCTTCTTGATTTTGTTGTTACTAACAATGGTGAAATGCACCTCAAAACCTGTCACTCATATCCAAATTATCCATCTATTAGAATTTGTGGGATGAAACAACTAGGTGAGTGCCGTCCGGATCCGGGGTTCATTACAGTGTTAAACATTCCTTTCTTAGAACTACTTCCTACGCGCACATGTTTTGCAGCTCCTTAAGCGCAACAATTAGCTTTTCTGGCCAATGCCTCCTCTTGTAGTACCACGTTTTGCATTGACGGGCAGCATTGGATGCCATGGGATCACCGAGCTTGAGGGTTCCACCACTAGGTCTGTCTATGGATTCATTGGTGCTGCACAGTTATTCACAAAATCTGCCGAGATGTTGCCTAGGTCACCTGGAGACCATTTTGTATCGCTTGGAGCTGTCCCTGCATCACCAAAGTCTTCGCCAGATTACCGCTGCTCGTTGCTGGGTATAATCGCTGCTTTCACTTTCGTTGTCACGAGGTCTTCAATCTTTGAGATGGTGGAGGGTCGCAAAAAATGTATTTGCCATTCAGACATAGGAGTAAATCCATCGGTTGGCCCTTTTTTCTTTCTTTTCTTAAGCAATTAGTTTAGGAAAAACTATCTCCTACTTGGCTCCTTTTGAGGGTTGCTACTCTAGAAACTATTCATTGGTTTCCTTAAATCCAGGTTGGTCATATGCATTATCATACAATGTAAGTCCATTTGACAATAAGTGTACCACACAACCATCACCACGCCTCTACCATCATTAGTCCGCTACTACATGAACCATTGGACATGAGTCTAAAGTGAGTGGGAGAGAAACCCTCACAGAGAAGTAGATCTTTGCTATGATTAGAATTTCCCTCATGCACCACAAGACTCTTGAGGATTTGATCCTATGCATGCCCAAGTGCGGTGCGGTGAGGCGCTAGAGAGCCGCAAGAGAGAGGAAAATCCTTGCACTTGGATATAGCAGCTCAATGACTGCTTATATCCTAAAAGAGAGGATTTCCCTTGAAATTTATCAAGTTGTTGAATCCAGTGGAAGTTGTTTTGCCATAATCGGACAAGTAACAAGGAAGACATGGGCTTCTAGATTTGGGGTGTGTGCGGCGGCTATGGGAGCCGGCTGCTGTTCGACTGCCGGTGAATTACTGACCGGAACGAGTAACACAATCCCATCTGGGGATTTTGCTCAAGAAGGCTGCCGAGGCGTCCAGTGGAAGATGCACCAGATGTCAGTAGTGCAGTTTGTTACTAAGGGACTTGGCCAAAATCCCGGCTCGGAGTCCAAAACTCAGTAGTATAGTTTGTTACTTGGGGACTTGGTCAGGTTCGCGGATAGGTTTCAAACCACATCCATGCCCATCACCAAAGTCAATGATTAACTCAACAAAACAGACCCCAAAGGCTCGAGGGGCACCGTCACTACGTGTAGCAACATCTGTGCCTCCAGAATGGCATTTTGATGGGTCCTTGATGTATGAGGGCGCCTCGGCGGGCGACGTGGTGCATACCGCTGATCGAGCGGGTGGTTTGGGGTGCCGCGCTTTGGCTGATGTGGTGGGAGCTACGGTGATCCAAATTGCATACAGTTTGGTACGTTGTAGAGCTCATGACTAGGCCTACAAATGTGTAGATCATGTCCCTGTTGAAAAAACGAATGCAATATCACATTTTTCCCTTTGCAAGAAGGGGTTGCCTCACAAGTCCCTTCCACTCCTAGAAACATATCATGAGGCGACAAGAAAGCTCACGCTTGGACTCAGGTTCTGCACCAAAACAGAAAGCCATGAACACCAAGTGCAAACCCGTCGGGGTACATTGGAACTGCCTCCACCAGCGAGCCATTTTCTGACAAAGGATTCTAGGCCCACGGCCCCAACCGGTCTTCATACCATTCACGACTTTTGCTGTATACGGGATTGTTGTCAAGGAAGAAATCACCTTCAAAATTTTAGGTCCCCGATTGGAAGACTACGCAAAGGGCACAGAAGGAGACGCAGTACATCCAGAAGTATGTAGGTGGTCTAGGCTTTGGACTACAGAGATAGTACTTCGAGCTGCACCTTTTCCATAAGGTGCTATTGGAGGTCATGAAGGGAATGGAAGTCCTTGACAAAGAAACGGTGACAAAAAAATTAGGAGGCATTTGCAAAGAAGAACACAAAGGCGCTCATGCTGTCGGTGTCTGAAATGGCTGAGTCATAGTGGGACTACTTGTAGGGCTGCAAGCTGGCAGCCGAGGCTTGGCCAAAACTCTATGTCATCCATCAATTCAAGTCTCTAGCAAACAAAGTATTCACAATGAAGAGACTCTTGAAATTGAGAATCAAGGAGGGAGATGATTTCATCTTGGCCATGCACATCGTGGATTGGAAGATCGACACATACCTGCAGGCGATGGCCCTCCTCATGACCCTTGCTGATGTTTGGAGCCCTCTCATCATCATTGTTGGAGGATGGACAAAGGACAAGCTCACCTACAACGCGGTTGCATAGTACATCCGCAACGAGGCGTAGTGACGGAGCTGTGGGGAGTCCTTGACTTCTTAGTTGGCCCTCGTCACCAAAACGCGTGGTGGCGGAAACGAGGGCAAGGGAGGCTACGGACATGGCAGTGGCAAGAAGGGTGCAAAGAAGGATGCATGCCATAACTATGGCAAGGAGGGCCACTGGGCCCATGAGTGCACTGAGGAGGCAAAGGCTGGCGGCAAGGACGCCAAAGGCAAGAAGGCACTCCTCAACGGTACTCAAAACCACTACCTTTGAAAGGCCAACCGGAGATGAATTCACTCTAGAGCGGAGGAGCATACCCAAGTTGAGAAGATCAGGTTCATCAACTACACCAAGTCCAGCAATTCCATGGTGGTCACAAGCAACAAGGTTGAGCCGGCAGTTGGACAAGGAGACCTGGACGTGGAGGTGGTGGTTGATGGAAAGCGGGTGCAACGTGTCATCAAGGACGTGCAGCACGTACCCGGTTTGGCTAGTATTCTAAACTTCAACCGCTTGACGGACAAGGGGTACAAGGTGGTCTTGAAGAGAAAGGGGGCAGTCATGTGGAAGGACTGTGGCAACGAGCCCGTGCTGGAGGCCAAGCGCAAGGGAGGCCTCTACATCGTGGAGAGCAACGTGATCCCTGCTATGACAGATTCATCAGACTTGTAGGAACGTACCGTGAACCTGGAAAAAGGAGGGAGAGCTGATCTGGAGCTCTGACATTGACGATGAGTGCATTCCTCACCCAAAGTTGTGAAGGAGATGGAAAAGCGATAGCTGGTACGTGGCCTCGTCATCAACGATGCAAAAGAGGCAACAGATGAAGCAAAGCACAAAAGGTGAGAGCCTTGCATTTTGGGCAAGGCGAGGTGTTTCCGTTTGACAAGAACATGAATTGCGCTTCAGACCTGCTGGAGGTCATGCACAACGCCTTGTGCATACTATCCAAGACGACGTCAAAGAGCAACGAGTGTTACTTCATCACCTTCATTGATGACTATAGCAGAAAACTCTACGTGTACTTTATGAAGTGGAAAGGCGAGATCTTGGACCGGCTAAAGGAGTATTTCGTCGTTGTGGAGAGGCAAACTCACTCCTACAACGGTGCTGAAGGGGAAGAGAGGCTGGAAGACGTCGCAAGAGGTTTGGAGCGGGCACAAGCCAAGTGTGGTACACCTGAAAGTGTTTGGGTGTAAGGCACAAATGATGGTGTAAGCTGGAGAGCGGCGCGGCAGCAAGCTGGAGCTGTGGGCAAAGTCGTGTCTCTTCCTTGCTAAGCCACATCGGCAGCAACGACATGTGCGTGGTGGACTCTCCAAAGATGGGGGAGTGGTTTCAACTCCTTGACTACGAGAAGGAGTCGGCGGATGACAAATTTGAGAATGCGACATCAGAGCTTGACGGTGCACCAACGATGGCAGCCGATGCTAAGGACTTTGATGAAGATCAAGTCGATGAGGAGATCCACCAAGTGGAACCAACGGATGAGGCACCAAGGGTACCAAGTCACTCACTCCCGATAAACTGCTCATCGAGCTTCGGTGGATAATCCACTGGATGCGTTGACCGTTCTGGTGATGTTTTGCCAGAGCGGGAGAGATCCTCGGGGAGCCGTCCGGTCGATGATTGACTAGAGCATGTAGAGTTGGAAGGATTGTAGCAAAGTGATGGTGCACCACCAAAACTACCGTGCCGTAGGAGGAGGTGGCGGAAAGCGGAGAAGCGCGTCGATGCAAGCACCGGTTGAGGGATCGGCATGACGCGGTGCATGCTGGTTGCATGAACAGAGCAGACTACTATACAAGAGGCACTTGTGTGGCCCGAAGGGGATCGATGGGACTCAGCCATCCAATGGGAGCTGGCGTCCATCACGGAGAATGACACGTGGCACCTTGTTGATAGGCCGAAAGATGCCAAGGTCATCGGCTCAAAGTGGGTCTTTAAGACCAAGTTTACAAAGGAAGGTGTGGTTGAAAAACACAAGGCGCGGCTAATGGCAAAGGGATATGCATAGCGGAAGGGAAAGCACTACGATGAGGCGTTTGCTCCCGTCGCCAAGTTCACAAGCATCTAGGCGATCCTTTCGGTGGCGGCCGCGAAGGACGTGGAGCTCTACCAAATGGACGTAAAGAAGGCCTTCCTCAATGTTATCATAGACAAAGAGGTCTACATGGAGGTGCCAGAGGGTGTGGAGGCAACAGAGGGCAAGATATGCAAGCTGCAAAAGTCATTATATGGGCTAAAACAATTGCCGAGATGCTTGTACCAACAGATGGAGAGCTTCATGGCACAACTTGGTTTCAAGAACTACCCCAGTGAACTTTGAATTCGACGATTGAGTTGTTCCATGACTGATTCGACGACATTTTTAGCACTTTGTAACTGTTTTAGGGGTGCTTTTGAGATCAACGAAAAAGAGGGGGTAGACTCTTACATTCAATGACCGTGGTGGTTTAGCTTTTGATTCTGACAAGGACATCTGCTCGATGTGTTTTTTTGGCTTCTTGTTCAACCTTGTGAGCGACGACCAACTGACCGTTCGAGGTTTTGAATGGTTGAATGCTCTCACACTTGTTGTTTGGAGAGCGTCAAACGTGAGGCGTGGAGCACTGGGTGGTCTCAAGAGACCAAAAGGCACGACAAAGTGCCTGAACTTTGATAGGCACAGAACAAATGTCAACTGCACCATCCAAGTTCGAAACACAAAAAAGTGAAGAACCCAATTGATGATTTGATGAGATAGTGGAGGTGCACCATTGAAATCGACAGAACAAGTTTATGAGTAATTTGGTGGTACTTTTGGATTTGACAAAAGTCCATGTTCTACGAATTTCAACGACTTTAAGAAAATGTTAGCATCGAAATCAAAGTTCACCAGGGTATGAATCAGATCACCACATGTACATGCGGTGCAATAAGAAGCTCCATCAGATCGGCGCACTGTACGTGGACGACCTTTTTTTGTGCTTGATGGAAGTGCACAGCCTAAAGCGGCTAAAACAGTAGGTGAGCAACAGATTCTAGATTTCAGACATGGGGGAGCTGGAGTACTACCTCAGGGTGAGCATCACGCGGAACTGGAGGGCGCGCAAGCTTGAGCTGGGACAGGCCAAACACGTGGCCAAGGTACTGAAGAGGTTCGGCATGCAGAACTGCAAACCTGTTGGGAGTCCAGTCTCTATGACCTATGAACTGAGCGTGGCAACGGTGCTGCAAACAAAAGAAGAGCGGGACGATATGGCAGGGGTGCCCTACCAATTGGCGGTGGGCAGCCTCATGTATGTGATGGTGGCGATTCAAACATACTTGGCCTACGCGGTGGGCCAAGTGGGAACGTACACGGCCAATCTAGGACCACTGTATTGGCAGGCGGTCAAGGGCATCCTCTACTACCTGCAGGCGACACGGCATGCACGCCTGAGGTTTGACGGCAAGGGGTGGACAAAACCTTTGCTTCTGGTCTGCTACACGGATGGGGACTACCCTGGCTATATGGACAAGAGGAAGTCCACATCCGGCTACGTGTTCTTCCCCGTTGGTGCAACGGTTTTGTAGTATAGCAGGAAGCAAGACTACGTCGCCACCTCCATAGTGGAAGCATAGTACATCACGCTGGCTGAGGCGGTCAAGGAGACAGTGTGGCTACGCAGGTTGGTGGGGGAGCTGGGTGTGCCGCAGCAGGAGCCTACATTGGTGAAGAGGACAACAAAGCCTCCATCTTGCTGAACAAAAACTCTATGCAGCATAGGAGGACAAAGCATGTCGATGTGTGTTATCACTAAGCACGAGACATGGTTGAAAAGGGATAGGAAGTACAACTACGTGTCCCTATGTAGGGACATCATATTCCGACCGCAGGTCCGCGGACAGTTTTCAAACCTCATCAATCCCCGTCACCAAACTCGATGGTAATCTCATCGAAACAAACCCCAAAGGCATGAGGGATACTGCCACTACGTAGGGACACGTAGTGTCCTTGCGCAAATGTCCCTTCACATACAGACATCTGCGCCTCCACAATGGCATTTTGATGGGTCCTTGGTGTGGGAGGGCATCTCGGCGGGCAACGTAGTGCGCACTGCCGATTGGGTGGTTGGTTTGGGGTGCCGCACTTTGGCTGACGTATCCGGAGCTACGGTGATCCAAATTGCGCATGGTTTGGTGCGTTGGATAGTTCATGACTAGCCCTATAAATGTTTTAGATAGTGTCTATGTTAAACAACTGATGCAAAATCGTGTTTTTCCCTTTACAATAGGTGAATGTATCACAACTCCCTTCCACTCCCCGAAACATAGCGTGAGGCAACCAGAATGCTCACTCTTAGACTCGTAACCTGTACCATAACAGAAAGTCGTGAACACCAGGTGCAGACCTGTAAGGGCCCATTGAAACTACCTCCACCCGGGGTCATTTTCAAACAAAAAAAAGTCCTCGCCCCCCATAAAACACATGTCCCAAAGTCAAGACTTCCCTTATGGCACAAATGTGCTCTAAAATGAAGTGTTGTTCCTAGTAGAATGTGGATAGTAAGTAGATAGTGGTTGTAGAGAAAAAGGCAATGTTGGAAACACATCGACTTGCATTGTTTGTAGTAAGTGGTAAGGAGCGCATACATACAAATGAGGGAACAAGAATGAGACATCCTTGGGATCTTGAGCCTAAAGACACTTCCTACATCACTTCATGAGTGGATGATTTCAGGAAATCAACCAAGAATTCCATGTGTTGCGAGAACACCGAGGTACATTTCTTCATAGTTTTACTAGCACTATCAAGAATTTATGTAAAGGATATCAATAGACTGATACATTTTGTTGTACTTTTTTCGACACTCTGACAGATTAGTCAAACCTTTCCAAACCTTCAATACTAGAAGATTAGAGGTTGATGCATCTAGCAAAAGTGCCATCAGCCAATTTGTGTAGAGCTTTGGATTCAATTGTTTGGTGCAACATGAATGCAAGAAGGGATTCCCACATGTATGATGAATGGACTCATGTAAGTCAGGGACATAACACCAAGACCTAAAGCATTGCATCACCTTCGCAATGCGCACTAAAACAAATCATGAAAAATATGAGCATGGTAAAATACTCCTTTCTTTGGGTTCCACATCTATAGGATGCTAGTTCAATCTTGGGCTCGAAAATGCTGGTGAAAACAAATAGCTGAGGCTGGTCTTTGATGTTTTGAAGCTTACCACTTGGCTCGGTCAGCAACCTATGACCGTGCGCATCTTCTCACGGGAGCAAGATTGGCGGTTGGATGTCGATTTTGTCCAACAAAAGGATATCAGTCTTTGACTGAAAGCTTCCACCAGAGAGGTACCCCCGGGTTCTCAAGGGTACAACACAGGCTCCCTCACCTCTAACGTAATCTAAGCCACACGCAACCAAAAAAAAAGAGTCCAACCTCCGGAGACCATGGATTTATTCACTCTGATTTTAATGAGCAAACATGGTCACTCAAATGTCATGAAGGAAAATGATCGCATTGCCACGGAAAACAACATAGTTTTGTATGTGTTTTACACTTTATGATCCATTAGCCTCATGTTCCAAAAAGATGTTCTATTTCCTGTCCCTAGTTGATTGAGATAGGTGTAAGAATTACCTTTTTAGGAACATGTACACATCCAATAGATGATACAACATGCCTCATTCTCATTTTGCACTTGTACAAACGTGCTTGACATTTCTCACACTTGTAAACAAAGTAGAATCTTGAGTACTTACAAATGATTCAAACGATACACTTACCCTGGTTATTGACTGTTCTACAACTTCCACCTGTTCACTAGCCAATTGTTTTCTTAGTGTAACACTTGGAAAAAAATGGAAATGGTACTAAAGCGGCATCCAGCAAATTAACTCTTAAGCTATGACCTCAAAAAATCCTTTTTTTCTTCTCCACTGTCCAGAAGATTGCATGCTTCGCAATGATGATGGTGAAAGGAACATGCGTTCCCAAAAACAAACAGTGGTTTTTTTATGAATACAATCGCGTTTGAGGGATAGTATCAATCAATCTAAGACACTCTACAAGCAACCTAGGAAGCACAAGGGACAACCTTTACACATCATGGATGACTCTTACAGTCAACTTAGTGACAGATCCTTGAGACTCGACAAATTCCTATCACTTGGCATGATAGGAAGTGGTGCCGAACGACAGGCTCACATCGATGATGACCTACACCAAAAGCTCTCGGGAACCTCAACAGCATATGCTCCAGCAGCTCACCACTGCACTATATGAGCTAGAAAATGTGATTGTATTATGTGCATTGCTCAAAAAAAGGAATAAGAAGCTATCCAGTGAATACCAGGTCCATACGACAAAACCCGGGTTGCTTTATCTTCTGGATTTCAAAGCACCAAATGTTTGGATGCGACTAATGATTTTGAAGGAGTACATTACCGCAATCAAGGTTGACAGTGATGAGAGGAAGATTGAACCCAAAGCTAGGCTTGTGTGTGGCATGGCCTTCAGTTTACAATCTGAGCTGAAGGACATCCAAAGGCAGTAGGATACTCACTCAATGAGATCACCAAGTTATGCAACTTCTCTTACATCGTGGATTGAAAAAGCTCTACCCGTGACTGCACCAAAATGATGTGGCAAGACTTGTCGAACCCAATGGAAAACCTGAAGGATATTGCACACTCCATTCTCCCACATTCTAAAAATCTGAACAAAGTTATTGACGTACGATGAAAGGTTAAAATGTTACGCTGAGTGGAATGTACATACATCACATAGATTAGGTGCGAAGAAAAATACAATCCAAGGAATTGGGATAACAGGATCATTTGTATGTAGTAGTAGTAGTAGTAGTAGTAGTAGTAATAGTAGTAATAGTAGTAGGCATTGACACTCATTCACCAGTTGACATTCGCGGAAGGTCAGAGAGAGGCATTGACACTCGTTCACCATGTATGACACTCGGGCATAGCCTAAAGACTATGCCCGAGTGTCAAAATTTCTTAAATGTTTTGAAAGATAAAAAATCTATGAAAAACTCTCCAAGTGTAATTTCGATCGCCATTTGATCAGTTTTTTCGATCATGTCATCAACGGCGGACGAATCACCATGGATATGAAAAACGTGGCAACAATTGTTGATTGGACGACACCAACCAACATATGAGACGTTCAAGTTTTCCTTTCCTTCTACAACTACCACTAGCATTTTGTACATGACTATGCCCGAGTGTCAATGCCTCTCTTTGACC
>SZWC01020581.1:10805-32183 GCA_023375785.1 Penium margaritaceum
AGAGGGGGGAGGGGGTGAGGGAAGGGGAAGGGGGATGGAGAAGCGGCGGTAGAGGGGCGAGGGGGGAGGGGGCGAGGGAAGGGGAAGGTTTGTACGTAGACCATTCTATAGTCAAGCGATACAATTAATTTCTGGTCCACTAGGGCCAAAAAACTGCTGTCGGTTTTTGCCATCCATGAGGGGGGGAGGGAAAGGGGGAGGGAGAGAGGATATGGGGAGGGTAGACAGGAAAGGTGGCTTGCAAGGGGGGGGGGAGGGAAAGAGAAATTACGGTCATCATCGTCATTCTCGCCGGTGATGTCGTCGTTGCCGTCGGGGTTGCAATGCTCATTGCCGATGACACTGTCGTTATCGTTATCGATGATGCTTCATGGGTATGGTGCAGGTTAGATTGTGCGCAAGTGCACATTGAAGACAAAGTTTTTTTTTGGCCCATTGGGGCCAACAAATTGCTGCCAAAATTTTTTCCAGCGACGTGCTTGAACGAAACTTCAAGACGACAATGTTCGCGTGGTTGTTGTTGATGAGTGCGTCGTTGTCGTCGACTTTGCATCGTCGTTGCGAACGACGTCATTGTCGTCGACGGCATCGATGACTTTGTTATTCTCAATGTTCGAAACGATTAGGGTTCTGGTCCACTGGGGCCAACAAAGTGCTGCCGAAATGTTTTCGACAATGGCGACGTCGTCGTCGACTTCGCGTCGTGAACGACGTCGCCGTCATCGACGTCGTCGACGGCATCGACGAGGTTGTTGTTATTCTTCATGCATTGTTGGAATGGTGCAGGTTTGTACGTACACCATTCCATATTCAAGGGAAACGATTAATTTTTGGACCATTGGGGCCAACACAGTGCTGCAAGATTGTTTTCGATCGATCCATGAGGGAGGGTGCCTATGTTTTTTGGGTGTGTCTCGTGCAGGGATGTCCACGATCATGAGCACCCGTGATACCCAGGATGGCATCATCAACAACGTGCATGAGAAAATGACTGCATTGGATGATGTTTTCGAGGGGAGCGACAAGGATTGTGAAGAGATAGGTGATGGCGGACAGGGAGAGGTTGATGGAGGGGAGGCAGAAGATGGAGGAGATCATGTACACGATGGAGATGATGATAACGAAGCCCACGGTGGGGAAACCGGGGGTGGTGGCGTATCCGAAGGGGGCATATGCATTCAAGAGACGGCGCCGTTCAACCGTCCTCGACCTACCCTCTATACATCTCCAAGTGTTGCTTCCACATCTGCTGCACGCATTCCAGTCTCTCTCGGTTGCAATGTCAATGACTCCGCTTGGGAGATGCATCACAGGGATGTTCAACCCGGTAGCCCTCCTCTTCGTAGCCGGATGGCATCGGCCTTGGAGAAGGCGATGTGTTCACAACGAAAGAGGAAGCGAGAATGGCGGTCCTGGAAGTGGCTGCAAAGAACTCTTGGTGCCTTCGCACCGCAAAGTAAGTGTCTCTTTTCTGACGTACTCGTGTATGGTGTTCTTTTCATGTTGAATTATAATTGTGGCAATTGTGTTTGTAGGGATGGGATTGTATGTGGGGGCATATGGAAGAACAATACTATGTTATTATATTGTTTTCTAATATCTCTTCTTCTATGTATAGTTCTCTGTATATGTGAAAAACAGGAGCAACAAGGAGAAGTTTGTCTTCAAATGTCGAAATGCGATCGAAAAGAACAACTGTCCATTCCAAGTCACATCGTGTCTTCATAAGCCAACCAAAGAGTGGCATCTTGTCAAGGTCATCTCCGACCATACTTGTGCGACGACAACAACAAAAGGCCACCCGTCTCGTTGTGTGGACTACGTCGCGACCTTGATAACCGGCACCATGCAAGAGGACATCCAGACCCCTACAACATCGCTTCGTCGGGTTGCAGAGGCACATGTCGGAGTGGGGGTAAAGATCCCCTACCAAACGGTCTTACGCGCCCGCAAGCAAGTGTTGACCGAGCTTTTGGGCGACCCGATGAAGGCGTGGGCGCTGTTTAAGCCCTTCATTGAAGAGGTAAGGAAACATGAAACGTTTGATAACCTCACCTCATGTTCCCTTGCATGTCAGTCTTCCCCTAGCTTGTGAATGGATGTTGAAAAATCCTTCTCTCTTGCTGTTGGTGTTGGCCTCAAATTTCAGGTAAAACGGTGTGATGAAGCATCAAAAGGGGAAGCAGACACCGTAGACGGGCAGTTTCACCGTGCTTACATCGTTCCAGGTGCAGTGCAAAGTACTCTGGACCATGGACGGCTATTTGTTGCAATAGACGGCACGTTCAGCAAGAGTGGTGACACAAGCGTGGTGTTGATTGCAACAACAATAGATGCAAACAACCATATCTTGCCATTGATGATGGCTATTGTGCCGTGTGAGGATGGCCCCAATTGGAAGTGGTTCGTCGAGAAGTTGGCGGAGTCATTCCCAGTCGCAAAAGAGTTGCCGTGCGTCATTATTTCCGACAGGCACGCTGCGATCAGTGAAGCTGTGCGTAGCGTCTTGCCCCAAGCAGAACATGCACATTGTGCATGGCACATTGGCAAGAATGTGAAGGACAACTACGGGGTTGCAGCACAACGTGCATTTTGGAAGTTAGTATATGCACGGACTGTTGATGAGTCGGTTGCGGCGTGCGACGGCCTGGAAGCGATTAAACCGGAGGCATTGCAGTACGTGTTAGGACTCTCTTCCAATGCTCGGGAGGGCCTATCTCCTGAGCATTGGAGTGCCTTGCACTTCCCGTTGCCGCGCTATGGGCATGTGACCTCCAACATTGTAGAGAGTTTGAACGCAAGATTACGGGGGGTTCGCACGTTGCCCCCCTTCTACTGTTTCATCGGCATGTGGGAGTACTAGCAGAATTTGTTTTCTCAGAGGCGACGTGAGGCAGAGGCATACAGCGGCGAGTTAGCTCCAAAGGCGCAAGAGATGTACAACAGCCGGTTGGAGCGAGTGTCAAGGTACGCCTTGACAAGTGAGGTGGCACCTGGCAAGTAGGCGGTTGTGACAGGAAAGAGGCAAGGTTCAGTGTCACGCATCATGGACTTGACAGAGATGACGTGTACGTGTGGGGTCTACCAGGAGCATCTCTTCCCTTACGTGCACGCAATCACATACCTTCTGCATATAGAGGGGTTGAAAGTGACAGATGTGTGTCATCGGGCATACCTCGCGTCGTCGTGGAAGCGGATGTACAGCGGACAGCTTCTACCCGTGCTGTATAAGAAGCTGACTCTGGCGGTGGGGTATGCAGCACCAGAGGCACAACCACGTACACCCGGACGCCCAGAGTCGCAACAACGTGAGGCTGTCAGTGCAAGATACAAGCGGAAACGGCAGTGTTTGACATGCCAACAACGCGGTCATGTCCAGCGTGACTGTCTGAGCCAGATGCCGGCTGGATGCAGAGCGGAGAACATGTCATCTACTGATCAACAGAGTGGTTCGCGACGTAGACGGCGTTCACAACCTGCACCAGCAGCAGACGGCACGCAAGCAGTGGCTCCATCTCGAACATCGGACGAGCGAAGAGCTGCGTGGGAGCCTGAGCGGAGGCGACTTGAGACCATGTTGGATGATCGTGCAAAGGTAACCCCCCTCCCCCCTCTTCTACTCCCTCCAGTAGAAGCATCCCCAACGTCATATGCTTAACCCTGCATGTACGCATGTCTTCTTATTTACATTATCGTGCGACTCCCTCACATTTATGCATGGATGCTCCAGTGATGCGTGAACTGTTTTGCCATCTCTATCTGAATGTCGTTCTCCCTCCTCGTGCTCTCTCGTCCACTAAATTCGTTTAATTTTCCCCCTCTCTCCCCTTGCTCTCTTCCACGTCACCATGGATCCTTTTGCAATTCCACACAGATGCGAGCAGAATGGATAAAGAGGACGAGAGACCCTCATGTGCGGGGAGGCCGTGCTGAAGGGGTCAAGCACCACACGGGCGAAGAACAACCGTTGGAGCAGCAGACGGAGGGGGTGGAAGAGGAGGAACTGTCGCATCAACATCCGCATCAGCAACAGTCGCAACAGCCGCAGTCAAGCGAGCAACACCAACAGCAGCAGTCACAGCAAGAGCTGGTGCAACCACAGCAACAAGAGCAGGAGCAGCACTTCGAGCAACAACAGTAAATGCAGCACCCGCGAGACGAACCACCGGTGTCACAGGCATTTCATGCAAAAAACCACTTCCAAAAATTTGCGAGGGTGCATGAGCAGCAAAGGCGACGAGGGCGCAGATGGGGTACAGTGAATGGTGGGAGGGGGCGTGGAGGAGATGAATTGCATGCAGAGACTCCCGAAGTCGATGATCACGTGCGCGGGCAATAGCAACAGGAAGCACGACAACGGCGCATTGCCGTGATGAGGGCCCGCCGAATGGAGCGTCAATAAGTTAAACGTGGCAACTCATCCTTAGGTGTTCACTTGACAAAATGGATAATACTTGCGACATTGCATTCACACACGTTAGGTGGGACTTTTTTTAACATGTCGTAGAGTTGTCACTCGTGCTTTGTGAAAACATCACACAACATGCAACATGTCTTAACTTCGAGACTATCGGCTATTGAGAAAATGTTTACCTAAAACATAGCGGAAAAGAGGTGCAGAGACTTCTGTACAAAACTAGTTATGACTTCTTCCATATGCTCTTGGTTATCGAACATTAGTTCATGTATGAAAATGGCAGAATGTTAGGATTGAAAATGAGTGTTGCAGGCTTATGTTAGTGTTTTAGGGAAAAAAGACATTCTTTCATTGTACCCGTAGTGTGTTTTACGTTCGACAAAAATAATTATTTTCCTTTGTCCATTCTAGAACGTAAAGAAATGTGTTGTCTTCGACAAGTCACTCTCAAAATTAAGGAAAACCTATTTCTCTACACACCGTTTCACATTCTGTGCAGAGTCTAGTAGGGATTGCGAGCGTGAAATTTCCATGTTCCGCTTGCAATCCCTCGTGGACTCCACGCGGTCGAGTAGGCCACAAAAAAATAAACCAGAGACTTTTGGACGAACTTGTCCAACATTCCAGGACTACAAAATTATAGTCGAATTTACGTGTCACTTAGTTCAGATCTAAAAAATAGGCGAATGTAAAAGACACTACGGTACTTTCATATGGTCGTAGGGGTTAAAGACACTTCCACATGATTTAGAGAAAAAACTACTCATATTCTACGTGGGTGACATGAGGACAATGTTACGCATGATGAATTTTCATTATGCATGCTTTTGAATGTTTCTAATTCTTTCAAACAGCTTTTCCCATAAAACAAGGAGCAATGCAAACATTTGGGCTCGTGACATACGGTAGTTTCGTTACATGAAAGGCTCACTATCCACAATGAGGGGGGAAAAAAACCTCTTCGTATGTGTCATTTCGAATGCTAACAAAAATAATCATTTTCGGTCCAATTTTTGAACGAGCAGTCAAAATTGTCCACTCGCGAAAGGAGCAGGCAGAATTGTCCTCCTGTTCGCTTCCCCCTTTCTCCATGCCCGAACTTGGGTCCCATTTCTCTACACAAAAATATGCGAAGTCTCACTTTTTTCATGTAACTTTGACTATTTGTTTACCAAGAGAGAACCGGCAAAAAAAGGTAGACGGAGCCTTTTTTCTTGCAAATTAGTGCGGGTGACGTGGCGTCACAAACGGAAGGGGGACATATTTGTCTGCCCTTTCGCCGGAGGACATATCTGATTGGGGACAAATTTGACTGCTCGTCCTCCATCGGACCAGTTCTGTCTGGTCCTGTTGACGAGGGGACAAATCCGTCTGCTCATACGAAAAGTGGACATATTTGTCTGCTCGCTTCGCAATCGGACAGATTTGACTGCTCGTTTCGAAACCAGACCAAATTTGAATTTTTCTCGGGGGGACTGGTGAGTACGTGCTTGACAAGTACAGCGCGCGAGTGAGCAACAGATCGTAACAGGAAGTTCCCGTCGTCGGTGACACATGACCGGTTTCAAATGAGCTTCCCACCAAAGAGGAGCATCCTCACCGTTGCATGAAAACTCATCAGTAATTAACCGTTGGATAGAGGTGGTGACATAGTACCCAAAACTTTTTGATCGTTAAAAGCTTTCGAAGACGGCATCCAAGTCAGCGCCAGCGCCGCCAGCGCCACGCCAGGGTAGTGGAGGTGGGCACTTTTCCGAGATTGCCGCGGTTTCGCAAATCCCCTACACAAACCTTTCCTCCAACGCAGCAAAGCACGTGCGCAGGGGTAGCACCAGTTGGCATTCATCTTTTTCTCATCGGGGAGTGACACTACGGCCTCCTCCACACCGAATGAAGTGGAAGTGGCCTCTCACTGGCGCGAAGCAGGGGTTCAGCACGCGTTCAAATGAGCAGTTTACGACGCGACATTAGACATGCGCACGTTCGATGGCGCACCCTGTGCCGCCGGTGAATCCATCTCTCGCGATGAATGTGAGCTGTATTTTTTTCCACGATTTCAGATGAACGCTCGCTGGCGAGCAAGCGTGGCTCTGTGCCACCGTCCATTCCCCGTAGGTTGGTAGCGACGATAAACATATTGATTGTAATAGTCATCTCGCTGGCGAGGCGCAAGGAGGCAAAAGCGGACAAACGAGCTACATGAGCACGTTCAAAAATTAATGTTTTCCTGGTGCGTTTTCAGCCGCCGACGCGAGTTGCTATGAATTGCTACACCCTTGGGGCTGTAGCAATTCCTAGCAATGAGTCAGGCGCGCGAAAGGACTTCCCTCCTGTTTCTGACAGTGCGAAACCAGAACATGGGTCAACGCTGTCAGATTTTCGTCAGAAGACGTGCAAAAGCGTTCAAGCACGAATCTGTGACAATTCATTGCTAAGCCTTCCGGTGTGAGGGGTTAGTCCATAGAAATTTGTCCCGTTCGTCCGATGTAATCTTCCTAGCACATCGGACGCGGCTCGAGTTGCTACGAGCCGGTGTGAAGGAGGCCTACATCCAGAGAATTCTTTTTTGGGTTACATAGTACGGAAACATTCCCCTTCACTAACGTTCTAAATCTCGAGCTTCCCAAATACCCACTATGTAGACGAAGCGACCAGACTACCCACTCATTTAAACGGCTAGTCAAAATTTCCACAAAGTAAGAATAGTAACTGTACACACGGTACACACTCTTGAGGAAACATGACTACATTCCCGGTAGTCTATGCATGTTCTGTCATGAGTGGATATCCTTGTCACAATGTAGTCCAATTCCGTGAATTTATTCCATGTTTTGTTCCAATGGGAGTTAATTCCTAATTTAAGTTGAACATGAGGATAGAAGTGCAGCGTCATCGAATCTCTTTACTTGTCGTCAATGTAAAGTCGTGCGGTCAAACCAACTTCACTACATTAGTGTCGTCGAATGCCCGAGAAAAATATGGGGGGTAATGTTTTTTGTTGAAAATCGCCTTCATCTTTGTAGAAAGTCACCACGACCTGTAATACGAACCATGACCGTGCATGGTCGTCAAGTAACTTCTTCTGAATGACAAAGGGTGTCTGAATCTTACATCGGACGACGATAAAGCTTGCCACACGCGTGCCACGTCGGCAGATATTGGTTGTCAACTTTCACATCCGGAGTTTTGGTCCCATGCATCTGCCAACAACGGTGCTGAATGCCACACGGAAGCCACGTCAGCGCATAGTGGGTGTGTGCTCCCGCAGCAGGCGAACTGAGCCCATGTTTGATGATCCTAGCGACGGTTTCCGTTAGTAGGAGCATGGGACATGATGTCTCGCGGTTCACCATGGTGCATGACGTGCACTACACTCATTTTCCTCTCTGTGCACCATGCGTGCAATTTTCACGCCATGGCAAATATGTTGCTTCTTTTTGGTGCCGTCATCTCCCCAGGTGATCCCGCTCGCCATGGCACTTGTGCTCGTTCTCAACGCTGGTAAGTGGGTATGATGGTTACAAATGTGACCGTTAGGTGGGTACTCCATGTTGTACCCACAGAGGGTGTTATGGATCCACCGTTGTTCCGCTTTTACGTTTCCTTCAAAGCCACTGTCGGCAACTCTGACGAGGAGGTTGAGCTCCGTGTGTCCCGAAGGTACACGAACAGCTTTGTGTTCAACGACTTTGAAGAGGCTTGTTGGTTTGAACACCTCCAGGTGGAAGAGCGCATTACTCCACGCTCTCCAGCGCGTGGAGAATAGTATCCGATAAGGTTGAACGGTGGCTCCCGCATCTGGTCGTTTTGCCCCTGGCTGCGGGTGGGTTGCACTCATCGAAATCACCATGGCCTCGGCCTTGACTGGCTTGAATTTGCTACTCCGTCCAAGTATGGTGTAACAGTGTCCACATTCTTGCTGTTAACGTCATAAGCCGTGTCTTCTTGGCACTCTTTAACTCTTCTCCCATTCTCCTCAATGTAGGATCGTCTGATGATGAACATACCCCTGCCCCGACGGACTCTCGGGACGCTAGTGTGAAGAAGAAGGGCACCAAGCCAAGAAAGCGTCCATGACAGGACACCCCCATCAACTTCCCGGGTGGCAATGCCTTCCGGAACATGGATGCATGATGCGAGGCAGTGCAAGACTACATGGTGTCACCACACATGGGGTCATCTTCGTGAGAAGGGAACCAAAATGGCTGGAGGCCCGGTGTGTGCATTAGAGGCACGCGGGCTGCGCGTGGCAGCTCAAGGCGTGATGGCAGAGGAGGATCAGCAATGCCACCGTCATTATATTCAAGGAGGGCCACAAGTGTAGCATAAATGGGATGAAAGGTGACCCATTGAGGAAGATCGTGTGGTTGCTATGCCACATCAAGCCCACTGTCTCCAAGGAGCCATGTAGATCTTTGAAGGCCTTACGACAGATTGTGGAGGTATGCACGGGGGAGCGGTCAGCGTACCATGCTATATACTACGACAAAAGAAGGCTCTTGCCAACCTCATAGGCAAGATGAATCTCTCGTGGGGGCTCTTCCCAGCCTACATCACTGTCGTAAGTATGTTGTATTATTCATCATGTCCATGGTTTGACAATCTGCTGCGTGTATGAAGCCATGTCATAATCTGTTCTTGTGACTCTTCCTTGCAGTTGAAGAAGGTTGACCCATGTTACCGTGGCTGTCGCGGAGGAATGCCAGTAGTACCTCTTTGAACGTGCATTTGTGGCCCCGGGTGCCTGTCAGAATGGGTGGCCACATGTGAGGCGGTTGCTTTGCATGGACGGGAGTTTCCTAAAGCAAGTGTTGCTGCTTCAAGCAAGTGTTGCTGCTCGCTCAGTACTGGGACGCCAACAACCACGCCGTGCCTGTGGCGTGGGCTATATGCCCACAAGAGGACAAGGAAAACTAGGATTGGTTTTTCCGGTGTCTTGCAGAGGCGTACCTGACAGCTCGGCACAACGGAACTGTGATCATCAGGGATACGGACGTAGGACTCATGGCAGACGTGAAGCATCAGTTGCATAGTGCTTTT
Source organism: Penium margaritaceum (assembly GCA_023375785.1). Classification (NCBI taxonomy): domain Eukaryota; kingdom Viridiplantae; phylum Streptophyta; class Zygnematophyceae; order Desmidiales; family Peniaceae; genus Penium; species Penium margaritaceum. The sequence goes on from SZWC01020581.1 coordinate 20,263, forward strand.
CACACCTACTACAGGTAGAATTTATGAGAGAACGCCAAGTCAGATGCGCGTATAGTTGTAGTTGACACCATGTGGAGGATGGCTTGCGCCTTCATGCACAATGAGTTTGGCCGTGTGCGTGATGAGCTCTCCCATACGATGGACAAGGGCTACAAGTACCTGTTTGGTGGAGACGGGGAGCCTGGGCTGCCGTTGGAACAGTGGATGTGCCTCAAGTACACTGTGCTTCGTGGCAATCACATGACATCAAACGTGATGGATTCTCTCAATGCCCGCCTCATGGAAATCAGGCAATTGTACCCAATCACTGTTTTACCCGTTTGTGTAGAGACTCTTTGTGGATTGCCAGCGTGCCACCCACGTCTGCGAGATCTGGTACGCTCTTGTGGTGCATGCCAAACTGCAGCACTACACGAAACACGCCAAGGAGTACCTGGTGCTAAGCCATGGCAGCCTCAAGGGCAGCGTCACGGGCCCCAAGAGCCTCGCTGTTCGGGAGGTGGATGTCAAATCGAAGAAGTGCTCATGCGGGTAGTGGAGAGAGTACGGGTATGCATGCAAGCACACTATGACGCTGATGCCGGAAAAAGGTGTCAAAATTCAGCCATACACAGACATGCATCTGACGCAGATGGCATGGCGATGGGCGTACAGGACATCCATGCAAGGAGTCAACCTCCATGAGCTTCAGTACGCCATGCCTGGATGGGGCCAGCCTGGTGTGAACCGCTCACGTGGTTGACCACGCTCAAAGCGCATGGACAAGGTGATCCGGCTCAAGCGGGAGCACATCTGCTCTAAATGTGGGCAAAAGGGGCACCCCCCATTTCTGTAAGAATCCACCAGTGCTATCACTGGCAGCTGTGGCTGCTGGGCATGCTGGAGAGCCAACCGTGACGGCCGCCGGCGGCCGTGAGCCACTTGCATTCGAGCTTGTTGGAAGTGTCGTGGCACCGACAGTAGGTGGTGGCACAGAGAGTGCATGAACAGAGGGCGTGGACAGTGCCGTTGGCGATGGATGAGAGGGCATGGCCGGTACAACTGGCAGCAGAACAGAGGATGCTACTAGTGGTGAAACATTGGGCGTGGAGGGTACTGCTGGCAGTGGGATAGGAGGTGTTGCTGGCGGTGAGACAGAGGGCGCGGACAATGCTGCGGGCGGTTTGACAGTGGTGCTTGCATGCGACACTGGAGGTGGTAGAGCACGACGTGCTACACGCTATAGAAGATATTCCAGGGGCTCTGATGGTGCAGGTGGTGGTGCAGGTGGAAGTGCATGTGGTGCTCGCATTGGTGCAAGCAGAGGGGTAGGTGGTGTAGGCAGTGGTGCTGGCAGTGGGGACGCAGATGGTGCAGACACCTTGGTCATCATGACATGGCAGGTTGACAATCTTGATGATGAGGATGACTCAAACGTTTCATCATGTGTGAGAGCTCAGATTCTGAGGAGGGGACTGACACGGAGTGAGAAGAGGAGGAGCGGCAGTCTTCGGGTAGTGGAGAGGAGGAGGAGTGGGAGTCCTCCTCTGGCATGTGTGTTGAGGACAATGCACAGTCCAAGCACAATTATCATGGTTAATCCTTCTCTTCTTGTGTGCCATGGTAAGCTCTGTCTGTGTTCTTATAGCCATGTGTGTTCTCAGCTGCCAACCTCGTCTACATGCTTTTTAACACATGTTGCTTGTATGTCGTTGCAGGTTCAACTAGTGACCTTCATCAATGGGTCCATGATGAACAGAAAGAAGTGCACGGTGGTGTGGAGGAAACATGGCAAGCTACCAGTGGAGGCACAAACTGATAGTGACAACTCAGTGATGGACACAACACTGCACCTTTGTACAATTAGTGCGCATGAAGGCGAGGAGAAAATGGCCAGATCACATTTGGAGATGAGTATTTTTATGTTGTTTGTGACTTCTTTAGTGAATCAGAGTATGTGGCATGTGAGATCATTTGCTATGTGCACGGCCTGCCCATGTACGCGCAGATGTGAATTAGCCATGGTTACTTGACTCTCTTGTTCTTCTGATTGAAAGGTTTTCCTTAGAGAAATGTCTTCCCCATGGACAATGTGTTCTTTTCTCAACGAACACCGTTACATTGGTGTTAATTGTCATAGGATGACCTTAGGAATCATTCTTTCATTGTTGAACATCCAGACCCTAGGAGTTAAGACATTGGGTACCTTGATAAACAACGGTCTAAAACATCACTGGATTATAAACCATGTTTCATGTAACCGTCCAATCCATGACACGATTTTGTAGCCTAAAACGGTTCTATGCCAAAACTGCAGTAATTGCTTCTTCCATCACCAGGCCATTGTGAAAACAATGTGTGGTCCTGGCATAATGTTGAGTATGCAAACCGTAGTACCCAAGAAGAAATGGGTAGCTGGATGAAACATGACTAAATTATCCACCATGATACATGTATCAATGTCCAGTCCATGACACGATTATGCAGCCTGAAACGGTTCTATGCCAACACTACAAGTACTGCTTGTGCCATCACCAGACCATTACAAATTGAGTGTGCAGTCCTGGCATAAGGTTGAGAATGCAAACCATAGTACCCAACAAGAAATGGGTGACTTCATTAACAGAGTACACAAACATGCATGGATTTTCCACCATAATTGATAGTGACCTAGGGTTTAACGCCCAAGGCCTCCACTGCCCGGAGGTGTTTTGTGGGCGAGGAGTGGGCATGCGAACGTCAAATATCCAGCACATCGTCCCTGGTTCGTATAGGTCATTCACCCAAGTGGGCAAATCCTCGGTTGCAACGAACAAATCCCAGCAAGCCTTGATTGTAGCCCATGCCTCCATTTCCTGCTAGGGAGTGAGATCTGTGGTGCTGGCCATGGTACATTGGCCTCCCCAATCCCCAAGTTCATCCCATTGGAGTGCACTCCCAACATTAGCCCATGTCATGGCTTCGCTGTGTGTACGAGCGTTAGGAAACTCAATAGAGGAAGCCTCATCATGTCCATACATCGTTCAACCCATGGTTTGTATGATGTACAAAAATGTGAAATACGCCTCTAGCATCCTTGGCCAGCACAATATTTATATGTGCACTAGGCACCGTTACATCCGCATGGGCAGTGTGGCTCAGACAAAATCCATGGCTCCCATAGGTCTGGGCATTTTGATGGTCTCGGACTGGGAAATGGCCACCCCAACATCCTTGCCATCAATTCAGGTGTCATCGGGGATGTGGCCTCTGACAGAGGGTGGACGTGAACCCTCCTGGTACGAGCCACATTACGATCCCATTCTTCCTTATGTGCGACCCATGCCCGGTAAGCAACGAAGGGTTCTCTGTAATGTGGAGAACCCCACAACGCCATTCTTCCGCCCCTCGGTTGACATGTCATCCGAGCCAAGGAGGCCGGGTCGACCCCACATAACAAGTTGTCGCTTCTTGAACAAAGACGAGGTAGGCTTAATATGCATTTATGTACTGGCCTGTATGCCCAATGACAGTGCGGACCGGTACTATCTACCGGTTTGAAACCTGAATGGGTGTGCCTCAACGTGAGTCCGACGTAAATGTAAACAGTGTGTTACAATGTACATCGCTCCGTGACTGACGGTAGCTAAGAGATGTATTCGGCGAACTGTGATTGGTGTAGAAAATGTGGATCCAGGAATTGTACACCAGGGCATCAATGGCGCCCGTTCATCCACTCAGCAAAAAATTGTCAGCAATTGAATGGAGAATGGACTATGTCATTGGCGCCTATCAGTTGTTCTCTGATGCTAGTTTAACAACTGACACTGTGGCATGCCACGTAGCCGGCGTGAAACTTCACTTAACCGATGAAGATAATTCTCCCACTAGGGACCCGTTCTGTTCTTGTCATGATTTGCAGTCCTGTCTGTGACCCGCTTGAGAAGTGGATCTCGGAGTCAGGTCGTGAAAAGTGGATAATGGGTGCTTCTTTTTCTAACTTTGGATACAGTGAGTACCGATGAAAATCAGTGGGGAGAACGAGGACCCCCGCTGCCGAAAAGTGGGCATAGGGGTCTTCTTCTCCTGTAAGTTCTCAACCGTGGGTAACCTGCGCATAACGTTTTCCACCGGTGGGTAAAAACAAATCGGCCCGTACATAACAACCCTTTACAATAATTCTGTTGTCAAAAGATGTTGCAAGAAATTCGTCATTGGTGGATCCGTCATTTTTCTGACGTGTCCACAAATGAAGAAGCGAAGATTCTGGTGGATGTAAGAATCGGACAGCCGGACTGCAAATCCACCAGCTTTTCAATAAACAACGAACCGGACATCACGGAATCCACCAAGCGACGCCAATCATGGGAAAATGGACATTACGGTTGGGGTCCAATCCCTACGATCAGCATTTTTTCCCCAGAATTTAGTGTTGTTTTCTCCCTCTTTGTCGCTCCTTCTTGGCCTCGTCCTGTCCTGTTTCACGGAACTGGTCGTCATGGAAAACTCTTGAGACTCATGAACCCAGCTTCAAACAGGGTCAAAATGCAATTGAAAGAAAAGAAATTCAATTGCCATCATAGAATGAGGTAAATAAATCAAATTCTGCCTATAAGTACGTCATATTCTTTTTCATAACATAATGAAACATTCAAAATTCATCCAAACTTGTCAAAGATCATGTTTTACTTGTGAATTTTGTGATAGACGTGTGAAACTAGCATGTTCACAATACAAGAACACATTAATCTTATTGAAATACATTCATAATTAGGTCAAACCACATATATAAAAACGTGATAGTTTTTTTTGAAGTACTTCTTCAATTTGTTGGTTAATTCTTGAACATAATGCCGTACTGTCTGGTGCATTCGTTCAAACTTTGGTTTTTTTTTTTGTTGTAGCTTTTGCATTCACTCAAATTTGGGTACAATTGAATTAAATTAGGGGTCGTCTAAGCACACTATCTTGGAATAACGGGGTTCCTGCATTCGTCCACTATGCAACCTTAGGTGCGGAAAATCCAACACCATGGTCACTGGGAATTTCAATTGTTCAAACTGAAGGCTTCGAACAATGAAACCGACATTTCCGTTCAACCTTCAAATTGCACCGGCGTGACTAGCTCCTGATGTGTGCGACCCGTGACCAAAGCAGCGCATTTCTCACTTCCTGTTGACGGATCTTGGCTGAAGTACAAGTGATGCGCACGCTTCACTGCCATCGTCCACTGTCCATAAATAGTGTGAGTTGTATCTAATGATGGTGGTACTATATGTGTTAAAATACAGTTGAATGGAAAATATTTTTGTGAACAGTTGTGGATGAAATCCAGCATAGCCTAAAGTAATCTAGGAAGATTTTGCCCAAACCATACACAATTTTTAAGAGCAGACATGGGCGAACAAAAAAATAAAATTTTGAACGAATGCGGGTGACAGTACGGCAGTCCATTTACAACCAGTTCTGGCTTCCATGGACGAGGTACAGTCTCATGGAAAACCTTCCACTATGTGTTCCAGATTGCGGGCAATTATTAAGCCTCTCTTAAGAGGTATTAATATGAATGCTTTTGCCCGGTTACTATGTAGCCCTATGCACGATTTCCGTGCAACACCTGCCTCTTGTGTTTTTTTTTACCCCTGGTCGCTACCGACTGAGGCGGGGAGCCCTCAGTGCCAAAAATGCCTGGGAGTTGATCCCCCCCCCCCCAGGTTTGTAAGTCAGGGCGGAGGGTAGAGGTTGGGGTGTTTCCACCACCGAGTGAAAACGGGAGCTTAGGGATAGTCAACAGTCTTTGTTGTGAAGGAGGAAGTTGGAGATGAGGGCCGTTGCAAAGTCGTCTTCAATGGATTTGCTTTTTGCACGCGTGTTTAGAGTTTTTCCTAGAGAGCAGGGTAGACACAAGCCATATATGTCTTTGGAAGGCTGTTATAAAGGTAGCAATGATCTTGGCTGAGAAGAGGTTGGATCTGCACAGTGTTCTTGTCATATGAGGTGGAACAGGGTAGCTTGTAACGTAAACCAGGCAGCATTGGATACTTTGGGCTTTAAGGGGTCCAAGAGTATTTCCGGAATCGTGTGGGGTATATTAGGGAAAAGGGTGTTGAAGAAGGTCTCCATCCGCTTTCGGAGAGGGTGTAAGCGACGACAGTGGAGGAAGCAATGTTCTATTGTTTCCTCTTCCCAACGAAAGGGACGTCACTCGTTCCGTTACGGCGGTGGCGGGTGCGACTGGAAATTGGTGTGGAGCAAAATATGACCTTGGTCTGCACATCTTTGGGGCAAATGTGTGGAGGGAGGAAGTGATGTTCATCCACAGAATTCTTGATACCTATAGTTACATCGATGTTTCGCACATTAAACATGCCATATCCAAATTCGGAACATTTTTGCACTTAATTGAGTATATATCCTACAAGCATGCAAAAAAAATGATATATTTAAATGAACACACTATGTTGATGCTGCATGACATGTAGCGACAACATGCTGATGTCTTCGAACATCAAAGAAAAATCACGAACTCATATGTAGAGGGGTTTGAGTGGGGGGGTCCAAAACACCCCATCCGTTGACAGGGAACCTGCTTGGCCCTGCTATCGTGGAGCCAAGTAGGAACCCACACAAAACTTAAACCTTAAATCCCCCAGTTTAATTTGGGGTAGGGTTTGAAAGCAGTTTGCATGGAAAAAAATGAGTCATCTTCTCAAAACAATTGAAAAATGTGTTTTTGCTCCATCGCCATTAAGCGATTAGCCTTTTTTTTTCAACTAAAAAACCCCCATTCGCGGATGCAGGATTTCATGTTTGTTCAGGGGAAGCCCGCGCAAACATAGAAAACCCTAAATCCATGAATGAGGGTTTGCGAGTTGAAGAAAAAAAGGCTAATCACTTAAGTGATTCTCGTTATGGCGGGGGTGACACATCACCGCCCTCGCTTTGCTTGATCGAGGACTTGCGTCACCGATTAGACATGGCCATCAACATGGACATGGCATTGTTTTTCTTTGACTTGGTGGATACAACTACTTCAATATTGAACTTCTGGATATATCAGGCTTATGTCCATGCTTGCGTGGATGTATCAGCTATTACACCATTTTCACATTCCGCTCTCACTTCCATTTCTTTTTATTCGTCAACAATGGGCCTTTTCACACTGTCCCAGAGAAACTCTGCCACGTATTCGCACGCGTATTAGCTCGAGGTGTGAGAAGGTGAATGTGTTGCTCTTGTTATGCTAAGCTAAGGTGGTGTACATGGAAAGGTGCAGAGAAAGATAAAGTTTGGGATTTTGGGACACTTGAGCAATTTATAATGAGTGGTGAGTGTACTTCTATGACAAGTGTCGAGTTCATCGAAAACATATGTATCATGTCGAGAATGAGAATGAGGTATATGTTGGGTGAGCCGAGCAAAGCATGTGAGGTCGCGCTGTGAGTGGCTCCTTTGAAAAACTCCACTGAGAAATCGGGGGGCTTCGAGAATATCGATGTGCGGTTTTATACAGATCCAACGCCATCGAGAAGTTGACTGAAAAATATCAAAACAATGATGTTAGTCACAACAATTTTTTCGTGGCTTTTGGAAGGTGGTCAAAATCTTCCGAGGCTTAGAGAACAGAACGTCGCCAATTGAAGCAGTTGACCAAGATGCCCTGGGCTAGTTGACATACAAATGCAGAAGTCACCGCACGGTGGGCCAGTAATGTAATGGCAATATAGCCCACACGGAACTATCAGGGACTCGTGTACGTCTTGTACAGAACACTCCCCCCTCCCCTTTTAGTCTCATCGTCCCGGTGCGTTACGCTATTGTAGCCGGTGGCGGCAGAAACAGCCTTCAATCAGATGATTTTTGTCACGTTTCTTATTGTAGGGCTCCCAACTTTTTTGTGCTATGTCGTAGCCGTGCGACTTGATTAGATACTCTTTTGGTGATGGCTGAGGATGTCCTTGATGCGGTAACGTGTATCATTGTCCACCTGGACCGGAGGGAGTGAAGGGATTTTCCGGCTCACAAAAATCTCATTTGGGTTGCGGTAGTGCTTCAACTTGCTGATGTAGACGACCGGGTGTATCGCCATGGTATTAGGGAGTTTGAGCCGTGCAACCACTGGGGTTGGTATGCGTTTGATCTGAAATGGTCCCGATGATCGAGGTTTAATCTTTGTAAAAGATTAAACCTCGAGTTTGATGTTCGCAGAGTTGAGGAGGACCCTGTCGCCAGCGGCAAAGACGTCATTGCTGGGATGCTTGTCGCCAGCTTGCTTCATTGCTGCTTATGTCTTTGTGAGGGCCTGCCATGTATCCTACAAGACTTTGGATAATTCGTGGCGATGGATGCCGACTGCTGGAAATTTTCACTTACGTTGTAATCCTGGCGGTGTGGCAGGAAGTTTATCGTAAACCACTTCAAATGATACTTTACCCGTTGCGGTGGAAATGGTAGAATCTATGCGAGTTCGGCGGTTGGCAGTTTTACTACCCAATCAGTGCTGTTTGGTTTGCATAATGTGTGGAGAATCTTTCTAAGCATTTGGTTGGTTTGTTTGGTTTGATCATCGGTTTGCAGGTGGAACACGATCAAAAGTTGAATCCGACTTCCATACCACATCATCAGTATGTGCCAGATATGGCTTGTAGATTGATTGTCCCTGTCTCTTGTGATGGTGTGTGGTACACCGTGCAGTTGCACAATGTGGTTGAGGAAACATTGTGCGGTTCCATCTGCGGTGACCGTAAATGTTGTCGGAATGAGGTGCAACATTTTGGAAAACATGTCAAAGACCATGAGGATGGAGTCATAAGCTTTGGGTATCATCGCTAGTCCGGTGATGAAGTCCATTAATGTGGCACCATGGTTCTTTCGGAATGGGTAATAGTTGTTATAGTTTGGGTGGTTGTGTGCGTCGTGACTTTTGTCTTTGACACGTGCCGCACGTTTTGTAGAAGTTGGCCATGCCGGCTTGTATCCATTCCCACCAATAGTATTTGGCCAGCTTCTTGAGTGTCTTATCTTCACCGAATTGTCTTCCCGGGCCGGTTTCATGGCATTCCTGAAGGAGAATGCGTTCTAGATCACTGTTCGCGGGTACGACCACCTGTCCGGTGAATCTTCATCGCTAATAGGGTACATCAAACTAGAAATTGGTCCTGTCATTTCCGGCATGTAGATCTTAGTCGCGTGTGAATAGCTCTTCTAGATGCGGGTCCCGGTCCAACTGCAAGGTTGCATTGTCAGCATTTGGATCTGGTCGGCGACTGAGTGCTGGATTTATTTTTCCAGGCCGGTACTCAATGTCGTCGTCAAAGTTGGACTTGAGGAACTCCATCCATCGGGCTTGTCAATGAGTGAGATTTGGTTGCGTCCTCAGATATTTTAGCGCACGGTGGTCAGTGATGATGACAAATCATTGCCATGTTAGATAGAACCGCCATGTTTTGAATGCATGCACGACAAGCATTTCTTTCTCATGCACCGTGTACTTCAGCTCTGGTCCGTGTAGTTTGCGTGACATATACACAATTGGTTGTTCTCCACCGCTGTTTTCTTGGAGGAGAATGGATCCGATGACCCGATCTGAGGCATCGGTGGCCATAATGTATTTCCTTGTTGGATATGGTAATCGGAGGGTGGGTGCCAAGGTCAGAGTACTTTTTAAATTTACAAATGCTTCTAGTTTTCTGTCGGCCCAGTTCCACTTCATGTTTTTTTAAGTGAGATCAGAGAGAAGTGCTGACACTCTCGCGTAATCCTTCATAATTCCGTAGGATTAATTGTAGAATCATAAAAATAACTGGAGATCCCAAAACATTCTTTGGAATTGGCAAAACAGCAACTGCCTCCAATTTGTTTGGGTGCATGTGATTTGTCGGCCGTTGATGACATGGCCCTAAATCTTGATCGAACAGTGATCGAAGTCGCACTTCAAGAGTTTTCCGTAGAATTTCTCTCTTTGTGAAACTTCGAGGAATTTTTGGAGATGTCCATCGTGCTCCTCCGGAGTGCGATTGTACACCAGGTTGTCTTCGAGGTAGATGACAACACAATCGTCGATACATGGCTTGAAAATGTTGGCCATCGTGGCCATGACCATAGCCGGGAAATTTATGAGCGTGAATGACATAAGCGTAAACTGAAAGTGCTGTAGCGAGTTTGGATTGTTGTCTGTTCAATGTTAGCATCAGCAATTCTGATCTGGTGATTTGTGCTCCACAGATCGATCTTTGTAGATATTTTTGCACGTCGAAGTTGATCAACGAGTTCATTGGCACAAGGTAGGGGTTACCGGTTCTGGATGGCTATGCCATTCAATGCTTCATAGTCCATGCACAGTCGCATTTCACCAGTTTTCTTTTTTACGAAAATTACCAGTGTTGCGTATCGTGATGTGGATGGTCGGATGAAGCCATGCCTGAGCATATGGTCCTGATTTTGGTTAATTTCAGTCAGCTCGTGGTTGCTCATCCGATAGGTTCCCCTGACGGTCGGTCTGCTGTCCAGCTTCAACTCGATGTGATGGTCGATGTTGTATTTTGGTGGTAGAGTTTGTGGGAGATCTTCCATGAAGACGTCTGTAAAATCTCGGATGAGAGGTGCAAACTTCTCTAGAAGGTGCATCAGTGAGCCTATGAGGCGGAGGTGCAAGGTCACATCCACTGTCTCCCCTTATTGTGCCAGGCGCTCAACCTTTTGGGTGGCCCAACCATTAGATGAGGTAGGAGTGGAGGCTATGGGGACCATAGCAATGAGGCTTACATATTTCTCCCCAACATGAGCACAACATGCCTGAGGAGCCGCGTAGCCTTTGACTTCCAACTTGAGGGAGTCAGATCGGAGTCGCCAAGTTGGTCCAAGTAAACATCCAAAAAAACTTGGACGTCAATTCGACTTGACCCTCTCTTAGCACTTGGGGAAATCGTAGACTGTTGTGTTCATTGGGGCCGGGGAACACTGTTTACCGAGCCCAGATTTTTAGTCTCTCACAATTCCCACAGTGGTTGACGACTCTTTCAGACAAGTCCGCCTCGCTTTGCTGGGTGGCTAGTATGCGCGGTTTGTCTCCATTGACCGTATGCATTGGATGTGACTTTCAAGATGGATTCTTGGCTAACAGCCAAGCATTCATGCATTCAGAAAGTTCGTTACATGTAGAGTGTGCGCTACCCCGGCGTGGATGTTTTGCGGCTGAAAAGTGACCAATCATGAGCCAGCATGCACATCAGGAAATGCATGATGTGAGTGCAAAACATCCTGCCTGTCACAGGTTTCTTCACTTGCCATACCAGATCCACCCGTCTCTTCATTGTAATCGATGAAACAAAGGGCAACCCAAGGGGTTGTAATGGGAAATCAGGATTTGTGGCATTGTGAAATTGTGGCAATCAGGATTTGTGGCAATCAAGACAGACTTTCTGGATCTCATTTTCCCAATCGGCTTCAGTGGCTGGGAAAGCCATTCTCCCCACTTGTGCTAAGGCAGCTGCCTCTCCTAAGCTCACTTTCATCACCGGGAGTTTCCTCTTTCCAGGCTCCCTTCGAGTTTTTCAAACCCATCCCTGTACACGGAGGCTACCCCGAGTTATGGTTAATCACCCCACTTTTATACACTCAATAACCTATGTATACCACTGCTCCATAATCATCACTTCCTAGAAGTTTACTCGTGTGTATGCACTTGGGACATCACCATTTTCTTCATGAACAAATGTAATTATATTATCAGGGATTATTTGAATGCATTTTGTTAAATTTAAAGCAATCTGTTTATGTTTATTACAAAATTTATTTACTTCGGGCCTATTTCTGTCCTGTAACGCCCTTGGGGTCATATCTGTCATGCATAGTATTGGCTTGAAGGATAGCTCGGGACACAGATGAATAATTGTAAGGCATCGGAACACGTATCAAATTCGCGAGGGCCACACCGTTATTCGTTCGATTTCGTCTCCCCCCCC
>SZWC01020582.1:16046-28850 GCA_023375785.1 Penium margaritaceum
TATTTGCAACGTAACGTTGCCATCCTCACCGAATGTACTGTTCCGGGGCATGGCTTCTGAAGTAGGAAGTCAAATGCCGAACTTCGCGCGGGTTACTTCTAGTTCCGCAAAAGAAGTCGACTTCGGTTTTCACCAACGCGTCTTGACATGCCAGAGAGAACGGTAGTTCACGACCTGGGAGCACAATATTCCGTTTGTGACTTCTTTCGTCTCTGAATGCAAGCTCCGAAGTGAAGGTCGTTAGTCCGAGTAGCAAAAGGCTTCCGATTCGCTCTTGCGTCATGATCACCAATCTGAACCAATGGAACCATCACGCGGTCACAAATACCGATGAAAAGCACCTGAGACGCGGTCCACCAAAAAAGCCAAAGAACTGACTTCCGGAAGCCAAAATGCGAGGCGCGCAAGGTCTCCACTTCGGAAGCAGTGTCCAATTCGGCGGGCTCCTGAAAGGCTCTTGTCGAGCCGAATATTAAGGCACTCGTCATTGTGCCGAGCCACCTCCCGTTCGCTGGTGTCTCGGCAGGTGCCTTCCGAAGTCAGATTCGTTTGCCACGGAACAGGGCAGAAGAAACCAGTGTCCACGGGACCTCAGTAACGGACAGATATGAATCGGCAGATACGGAGAAAGATCGAACTGTGACCGATATGATGGGGCAAACAGCTCTGTCGCTATGGGCGTCTTGACTTGAAATTGGAAACGGCAGAAAACAGTTAGCGTTTATACGCACCCATTTCCTAGAGTCGTCAGATACGTTTGCGACAGATATTCAAAGTTCATATGTTAAACATAACCAGCGATTATTGTCTCCCGTTATTTCAGCCTTTTTCTATACCGACTGCCAGAATCCCATCCGAGGCTGGAAAGCACTCCCCGGCCACCCTCAACTCGCAACTTTCCTCTCACCCCCCAGGTTGGCCAGGTCTGGTGAAGCCCCATAAGGGTCCACGGTGCCACGTTTTACGACCCTCTAAGGCCGTGCCTTGAATTCGATGAATAGGCAGCGCCTGATCGAAGCTACTTAGCTTTCGAGGCGCCTTTTAGGGGAATCCGCCACGAAATATCTTCTGAATTGAAGATTGGAAGGTCAAAGAATGGTTCGATAGCTGCAAACAAACTTATTATGACGATTTTTTTTCTTCATATTGAGTAATAGTGTCAAGGCAAGTCATATGATGACGTCATTATTGCCTTTCAAATTGAGTTGCCTGTTTAGGCGCTGGCTATTCATCGAATCCAAGGCACGCCCTTAATTGATCACAATTATATATTTCAACAGAATCGACTCCCTTACCTAGTAAGGGCGCGGTTTGTCGGACACAAGCGTCGAGCAAAGGAAATGAATGTTCGATGCTGGATCCAGGCCGTTGTCCTACACACTAGGAGCCAGAAATAAATATTTCAACTTCTTTCTGAAAATTCTTGCTGAATCCTGGCCGTTGTCTCTCTCTCTCTCTGCCGTACGGGACAGCATTTCACCGGGTAGGCCACCATGACAATAATTTCATTTGTCTGGATAACTGGAGGCCGACAACAGTCGTACAGTGTGTCCATGTCCAAAGATCTCTGTTTTTCCCCAAATTCAGTGAACCTCACTGGGACGGAATTAGGGCCCCGTGCCGCTATCTTTGAAACTGTCGATGGAGTTTTGAGCGTAATTTCATTATTGCTAAAGCCAGTCATCGATAAGGTGTAATTGCGCGGCTTGCCTCATCAATTATGGTCGTAATGTACTAAGCCGTCCCGTTCAACAGCCTCCTAAGTTTTCCGCTTAAAGATGACGTGTTTCCGGTGTCTGCCTTTTCAAGTTCAGAACGACGAATTACAAACGACTGCAGGAAAGAGCGATTGAGTACCGCGAGGGCCGTCGATTCCCTCCGCATTTGAGTTGTAAAAAATAAAATGTCTGCGTTAAAGAGCCTGCGTTGTAACCTCCGTTTCTGAAACACAAAATCGATAGATTGCATATATTATTGAAGCGCGAGAAGCAGGATCGATTCATCGTCAAAATCGTCAACTAGTCGGTTTACGCACTTCACAACGGAAAATGCGCGTAAGTGACAATTTTGGCACCCTTCGCAACAGCTCGCAATCTCGAAAACCACCATTTTCTTGCCGAGTAATTCACAACTACACGGTAACGGGCCCAACAACACCACCTTACGTGCCGTGTCGGCCCTCCTCAGAGATGCTTCGGCCGTCACGCAATCTGGTTGTTTACTCAGCTTTTTTCGTTTTCGCTGACGTCAGCACGGATGGCGAAAACGCGTTGCCAACACCGTTTCCAAGCCGTGCCCATTGACCACTTCGTGTCCCATGTTGCTCGGCACGCCACTTGCCAGCTGGAAAGCACACTTGCTCGGACTGGCTAGCAGCACGGTCATAGTTAAAGCTGGTAAGTACCCCACGAAGACAGGCCACGGCTTGAAGTCGCCAGAGAAAAACGCCAAAACGAAAACATCCTGAAAGTAGCGCGCAAAAGTGGTGCCCCCCAAGGCGAATACGCATTTATTTGAAGCCTTGACAGCGAGCAAGCAGATATGGCGCACCTACAAAGCGACCACACAATAATAACCCCCCTAGGATAGCATGCGACAATAAGACCCAGCATAAATAGACCCCGCAAAGTAGAACACAATGGATACCATCCCCCCTTTGCCAATGCCATGTAATCAACAGAATTGTGGATGCATTGGGGTTGTGCTCACTTTTGAGTTGCGACATCAACTCTTGGTAAACAAATTGCCTTTGTTTGGAGGAAACCCCATGAAAAGCACATTTTTCCTCTTTCGTCGAAGGCAAAGCCCAACCCCCCCCTGGCCCTTTTTTTCTTTCATTGAATCCTATCGGCCCCTTCCATTAATCATCACTAAAAGGGTGTCGATCACCATCAACATCAGGATAATAATAATAAAAAGGGCCAACTAGCTTCGAAAAAAAAAGAGAAAGAGAAGGTGTAGTCCACTTACTAGGGTCCTAATTTGCCCAAGATCATCATTATCCTATTTTTTAATCCAAATTATTTTTCTCAAAATGAAATTCATTCTTCATCTAGAGCAAACGTAGATCGCAACACCAACAGACTCCTTTGGAATCACAAAAATGGGTTGATGAAATGGCATTGCCTACAAAGGGGGTGCCATTTTTTCATGTTGTTTTGCAAGAGCCCATTTCATCTAGGCACCATTTGTGCATGCTCTCCTGGGAGGGGGGCATTGTTGCATGCTCACTTTAAAGGGGCGCAACATTTGCACTCTCACTTTGGGGGGGGAATATTTGCGTTCTTCCTTTCGTGCAGTGCCATTTTTAAGTGCTACATTAAAGAGGGAAAAAATTTCTGTCTTTCTCTAAAAGGTCATGGCTTAACTATTATGAACGAGGAAAACGATTCCACCCACCTAGATTGCTAATGTCATTTTCTGAGTTCAAAACGTTTTTAATCATCAAAACGTGGTTAAAAAACACCATCCACACATGCTTCCAACTCACCGACACTTGCCATCGTCTCCTCAAATTGTCAAAAAAATGGCCTTTTCCATGCAAAGAAAATACTAACATGTCTATGTCCAAATTCTCACAATGTAACGATGCCGAATACCTTGCTGCTCATGTCTAAAGTTGAATGCAAACCAAGAGGTATGGTCCTGGTTTTTTTACGCTAAAACTAGGAATGGCCATCCCTAAGTTGATGTCCACCACCCACTTATGAGATATTCACCCACACCCATCCACAACAACCGTGGGTGGATAAGGATGTGGATGGGTGGAATTGTAGTTCCTTCTCACAATGATTGAGCCACATCTGAAAGCAACTTTCCCCCAGCAGTGACTTGCCACAAGTTTCCTCACTCAAAAGTGCTTTGCAATAAAAGTAGGCCGACATAGAAATATGGTTAATGGACGTATGGAACGTCTAGGAACAACCCGAAAAGGAGACCAAATAAGGTTACAAACCAAATAATCAGTCTCTATTTTGATGTGAGCCCCAAGTAAACTCTAAGAACTTTTGTATACAAATGCATGGATTTTTCCTACATGGCATAGTATCCATTTGAATTACACCATCTAGTACCATAGGATCAAACGTCTTGAGTTAGGAAAAATGTTTATGAATTCATTTTGTCCATCGTTTCAATAGTGACACAATAAGACAACAATCAGCAAATAATGTCACAAAAACCCCATTTCCTTGTTCCAAAATTCTTTGTACCATTCAATTACCATCGTGACCTTATTTGGTCAAGGTGTAAAATCAGACGCTAAACGTTTGAAATTTTGATTATGCGACTAAGTACAAGGAATTCAACATCTTTCAGTATTGATCATGCCCCTTTGTTGCAAATCTATCAATAAGAAGCATCCGTTTGGATTTAAACAACATTTAATACTCCCTAATTTCGTATCCTTGTTTAGGCGTTCCCGG
The DNA here is from genome assembly GCA_023375785.1 of Penium margaritaceum. Taxonomy (NCBI): domain Eukaryota; kingdom Viridiplantae; phylum Streptophyta; class Zygnematophyceae; order Desmidiales; family Peniaceae; genus Penium; species Penium margaritaceum. Next base: position 20,471 of record SZWC01020582.1, read on the forward strand.
ATGTGCCCACAAGGCATCCAAAAGCATCCATGCCCAGACAATTATCTGTAAAAGCACACATTTCCATGTCTTTTACAATAGGAAAACAAGGTTTCTATGGCACCTTTAACACAAACTACAAGCTGCATTGAAAGGCCCACCATGATGTAGTGCCCGATGTGTTTGTATGTGAAGTCCTTCCACACTTATTGTCTCCTGAAGTCATATTGGCATGTTCATACAAGAAACAGTTTAAGCATAATTTTCAACACATTTCAGAGAGATTTGGCACATGTATTTTCATAACATTGCATTACATTGGAAAAATGGGTTTTTCGTGACCAGCCACCCTCCAAATGTACATTCATCTTCTAATGGCCACCATGTTCCATGAAGAAATGTAACTTCCACAAAAGACAAATGTGGCATGGACATCATAGACAAGCAAGGTGGACACTCATGGAAGATTCATAGAACGATTGTTGATACCATATCACGAATTCCCTAGAGAACCATGCATTTCATGTTTACCTCAGTAATGTCTTTCATGAAAGCATTGAATCCAAGAAAGAGGGACCAAGGATTTCACATTCACTTTCACAACTTCTACCTCTCCCAAGGAAAACGACATAGAAATATGATGGGTACATTTGTCGTTTCTCACATCTGTTTCAAACTAAACGCAACAGTGTAAACTACTTGTTGACTTGAAACACCATTGTTTCGACTATGCTCAAAATTTCAAGGGGGGCGCTTGCGTCATTTGCTCACCCTGACAAATTCCACCCCCCCCCAAAAAAACACCTCGAGTGTCTCAAGCGAGTGTATCCAAGGGTGTATTGTGGAAATACAAAGTGTTTGAACTTGTGTGTTACAATGTTCCATGTCGTCCCCCCCCTCGCCAACACGTCAAGAGTATGAGGCCAGTGTAGCGTGGAGTGTATCTAACATATCTATCGGTACAAGACATGTGAACACTTAATCTCCTTGTACACAAGTTTACGGATTCAATACCCCTCAGATACACAGTCTGATACACCATTCGAATACACTTTCAACTTGGAAGGGGGGGAGGAGAGGGCTATCCATACCCCCCCTCCATATTGAGAGTGTATTTGGGTGGTGTATCAGAGAGTAACGTGGATAGAGACTCAGAACTATGATTTGTGTATTTTCGATAACCACCGTCCATACGCATTCCATCACAGGACCTCGATAACCAGTCTTGGACCCCCCCCCCCCCCGAAGCAACTTGAGTGTATCTGGGGAGTGTATCTGGAGGTGTATTGTGGAAATGCAAAGTGTTTGAACTTGTGTATTCCACTATTCCATGTTGTCCACCCCCCCCCCAAAACACGTCGTTTGTATGTTGTGAGTCTATCGTGAAGTGTAACTGAAATGTTTATCAATACGAGACATGTGAATACTTCTGTGGATCTCTCTCTTTGCACACAAGTTTACGGATTCGATACCCCTCAGATACACTCTCCAATACACTATAACAATACACTTTTGACTTGGAGGGGGGGGGTAGAAAGACTATCCATACCCACCCTCCATATTGAGAGTGTATTGGGGTTGTGTAGCGGAGAGTCTCACAGATAGACACTCGAAACAACGACTTGTGTTTTTCCGATAACCACCGTCCATACGCGTTCCATGACAGGAACCCAACACCCTGTCGTCCCCCCCCCCAAGCACATCGAGTGTATCTGGGGAGTGTATGTGGGGGTGTATTGTGGAAATGCAAAGTCTTTGAACTTGTGTATTCCACTTTTCCATGCCGTCCCCCCCCAAACACATCGAGTATATGTGTCGAGTGTAGCGTGAAGTGTATCTGAAACATCTATCGATACGAGACATGTGAACACTTCAATTGGTACTCTCTCTTTGTACACAATTTTATGGATTCGATATCCCTCAGATACACACTCCAATACACCACCCCTATACACTTTTGACTTGGAAGGGGAGGGGGGGAGAGAGGGCTATCAATACCCCCCCTCCGTATCGATAGTGTATTGGGGTGGTGAAGCGGAGAGAGTCGCGGATAGACACTCAGAACTACGACTTGTATATTTTTTATAACCACCATCCATACGCATTCCATAAAAGGACCCTCACAACCAGCCCCCCCCCCACCAAAGCACGTCGAGTCTATCTAGGGACGGTATCTAGGGGTGTATTGTGAAAATGAAAAGTTTTTGAACTTGTGTATTCCAATGTTTGAAACCCCATCCCCGTACTGCAACTATGGGGTTTGCTTTAGTTTTGGGGTTTCCTAACAAACATAAAGCACCAAACCCCTGGTGTAACAAAGGGGTTTGCTCCTGGTTTGATGGCAAAAACTATCGAAGGCAAACTCAACCGTTCTCAGCGTTCTTGCTTCTAGCATCGGCGATGCCAATGTTAAAAGGGAGGGACGTCAATCTCAAAGCCAGAAAGGTTTGACTCCGAGGGCGAAGTTGCCTCGCTATTTCCAAGTGGTCATTCTCGCCCTGTACACATGGAGGCGAGTTTATGCTTAAGACCCAAATACCCATAATATGAACACTTCACCCACCGGAATCAAAAGACATTAAGTGCACTTAGCAACAAAGGATGACACAAATAGGTTCGATAAGATAGAACAAGTATAACACAAATAGCGTATGAACACAGAATAGGTCATATTCAACGAGTACATGTCGATCACCTATTTGTTGCCTGTAAATCAGAAGTATTAGAACATGAAAATTATTTGAAAAATATGATAAGTCAAAGGAATTTCCATGAATTTTCTAGGACATTATACATTGAAATACTTGTGTATCTAGGATGTACATGTAACTTCTGTTGGAATTGGGACTGGGTGCAGCAAGGGCTAGGCCCCTTGCTTTGCAGGATCTTTTGTGTGCAGCAAGCTAGCAGACACGTCAGCAGCTCAGCATGTACCATAGAAAGTGAGACATGTGAAACTGACAGCGGAAATGGAATCTTGATTGATTGTCAATGTACAAGTATGGTACATGAAAAGTACAGCCTAACAGAGGCTATGTGCAGAGCTCAGCCACTGCTCCTGGCCCGCGCAGGGGCAACGCCTTGCTAGGCCGTGATGGCCGTCGACGCAAGGGTCTTGGTCCAGCACCGTCTTCCAGGTTGACTGGCCTCCAGGTAGTCAGGGCTTCCTCCTCCCAGGCTGGCAGAGTCCTGCCAGGCTTACAGGGGTCTTCAGGGCGAGCTCCAGCAGAGTCTTGGTCTGAGGTGCTTCCAGATGCTAAGTGCTGAGGCACAGCAAAGGCGTAGTCATGGACTCCTGCTGAGATAATGAGAAGTGCCAGGGCCGCCGCCTTTTATACTTGCGGCTCTGGCAAGTTGACTGCCTTGCCTTGATGGAGAAGCTTCCTCAGACTCACGGTGAAGTTTCACCGTAACCGTGNTATGTGCAGAGCTCAGCCACTGCTCCTGGCCCGCGCAGGGGCAACGCCTTGCTAGGCCGTGATGGCCGTCGACGCAAGGGTCTTGGTCCAGCACCGTCTTCCAGGTTGACTGGCCTCCAGGTAGTCAGGGCTTCCTCCTCCCAGGCTGGCAGAGTCCTGCCAGGCTTACAGGGGTCTTCAGGGCGAGCTCCAGCAGAGTCTTGGTCTGAGGTGCTTCCAGATGCTAAGTGCTGAGGCACAGCAAAGGCGTAGTCATGGACTCCTGCTGAGATAATGAGAAGTGCCAGGGCCGCCGCCTTTTATACTTGCGGCTCTGGCAAGTTGACTGCCTTGCCTTGATGGAGAAGCTTCCTCAGACTCACGGTGAAGTTTCACCGTAACCGTGGTTCTTGAATCCTGGAGCTCCTCACGGATCTGTGAGAGCCGTAGATCTCCGTAGCCGTAATACTCGCATCCTGACGGTCCTCTCAGATCAGTGAGCACCGTAGATCTCCGTAACCGTAAACCTCGCGTTCTGGCTCACCACGCAGCCAGTCCAAGTGGCGAGCAGAGAGGCACGCTGAGTCGTGGCCACGGGCTGCCTGTGCAGACGGTTCCCTCTAGGAGCTCTCACAACACCTCATGTCAGAGGTCTAACCAGGTCTGTATGTATCTGACCGCGACGCTTTGTCGTGCTGCGCAGCTGCTGGTCCCCGCCTTCTAGGAGGCATGCGCAATGGCTTGCGCATGCGACACACTCTATTTTACAAACCAGGCCCTTTAGGCCTGAGTGCCAGAATAAATCTGGCCTGTACAAAAAGAAACTGTCCACAGCTCCGCTCCCGGAAACCACCGAGAAAATTCCCGATTCGCCTATCATTGTCCGATTGCGGATCCGACTGCGCCATATCGAAGCATAAAACCAGCGCACTCATCGCATCCTCCAACACTCCCCCTCGATGGGTGCGCTGGTGAAGGACTTTTCTCAGGCGTGGGTGCCGCCGAAAAAATCCTCGAGAGACTCCCAAAAAGTCTCATCGAGAAACTGGAGGTGAGACTCTTCCTCGGTGATGGGTTGGTCAAGAAAAGCCTTGGCGTCAGCTGCCGTATCGAAGAAAAAATTGTTTTCCTCGATGTCGCAGTGTTCGGGTGCCGGGGATAGAAACGGTCCTGTTTTCGCGTCCGTCCCACTTGATTCCAGAAAATCCAGAAAACCGGAAATGTCCGGGTCAAGTTCAGGCCACACCAGAAAATTCCCGGTTGTTTCTTCCGAAAGCAAACTCCCTAGTGGCCTGTATGCCTGACAGTCCGCATGTTCATTCTTCCCCTCCGGAAACTTCCCCGTCCCGTCCTGCTGCTGGAGAGTTGGAGACACCTCTTTAGTGCCCTCAAAAATACTTTCTGGTGCCTCCACAGAACCCTGGGTCGCTGGCGCCATATAAGCTGCGCCTCCATAGTGGGGAAGTCTCACTCTGCCGTTTTCAGTTGCGTCACTCCGATTAGCTCCAGTCACAGCCGTAGAAGTCGTTGACGTCAGCTGCTTGACCAGCTTCTGTTCTTCCCGTCCGCGAGTTTTAGTCTCGGTGACCCGGTTCTTGCTCAAATTGTCTGGTGACGCTGTCGTAGCCGAGCTCGTCGCGAGATTGTTTTTCCCCTCCGTGAATCCGCGCGATTCTTCATGGGTAGGGCCCGTGTGGTTGACGCAGGTAGCTGTCGAAGTGAGATTAGCTGTCGCGTATGCGAGGAGGCACCTCGCGCAGCTTGAAACCGCTGTCGGCGAGCCTGCTCCGTCGATGGCTGCCGAGGGCTCGTCTCGTTGTCCGCCGTTTCGTCTTTTGCTCGGCGAAGGTTGTCGTCGTCGTTTAGCTTCACCGGTGTCTTCCCGAGGTCGTGCGAGGCCAACCAGGTCCTCGCACTCGCCGTCGGCACCTGTCGCTCGAGCTGCGCAGGCATCCCTGTCGGCTAGCGAGCCTGTTGCGCAGGCTGCTTGCGCAGCATCCCCCGCTCCTGCGCCAGTTGCTGCAGCCGCTGTCGCGTTCCCTGCTGCCGCTCCGTTCCATGACCACAGTCGCGCGGTCGCTTTTCTCCTTTTTTTTCCATGCGAGCATGGCGACGAGCAGCTACGTCATCGAGCTACTCGCTTCTCGCTTTTTTGCTGAAACAACCCGCGGCATCACGCGGGTAGTCTCTGCGTCCTCCGAGACCAGAGGACAAAATTAGGTCCGCTGTCTTAGCTGACCTATTACCGTCCCTGCTGGTGTTGAAATTCTGTTGTTGCTTGGGATCACCTGGAGCTTCCTGTTGTAAATCCTCAGGCCTTCCAGTGCTCCCCCTCTCTGCTGCAGTGGTCACCTCCTCTCCCACTTGCACCATAAAACAGGTGAAAGTGGTCTGAACGCCGAACGAGGCATCGATGGCGCGCCGCCCGATTTTCGACTTCCGCGTGCCGTTGTCGTCGCCATTTTTCAGAGCGTATTGTGAGAACGCACTTGCGGTAAGTCCACATTGTTGTGAACAGCGGTAGAAAACATCCTTTGGGAGGCTTTTTGTCAAGAAATCCGCAGCTTGCTTTGTCCCGGGCACATGGACGAGTTGAATCGTGCTGTCTGCATTTTTGAGCGGATCTAGTGCCCGCGGATGTCAATGTGCTTGGTCCGACCCTGAAACTTGGTCGAATTCGCCAAGTCAATTGCGGATTTGTTGTCAACAAAAATGACCGTTGGCTTCTCCTGTGGAAAGCCGATGTCTTCGAGGAGGTTGCGTAGGTATGTGACCTCCTGTGTAGCCGAGGTGGTAGCCACATACTCAGCTTCTGCAGAGTTGAGTGTGATGAGGTTCTGCCGCTTGCTTGTCCACGACACCGCTCCTCCACCGAGCAGACACACGAAACCTGTAGTGCTGCGTCGGTCCTCCTCAGTTCCTCCGAAGTCAGCATCCACATAGCACCGTAGTTCGAGATCACGTTCGGTGCCGTAGTTGAGACTGGCATTTTGTGTGGTCCGGAGGTATCCGAGGGCTCGGTCAAGCTCCTTGCACACCGCCTCAGAGCATGTCTCATTGCCGCGTGCGTGGTTGCTTACAGCGAACTGTAGATCCGGCCGCGTGCAACTTGCGGCGTGCATCAAAGAGCCCACTCTGCTGCGGTAGTCTGACTCATTTCTTCCCCTTGGTCCCTCATGCTTCAGCTGCTGCTAAGTGAGAGGGGTTGGCACGTGCCGTTCAGGCACGTGAAATCGCTCACAGACCTTTGTGGCATAGGTCTGTTGGCTCAACCCAAGCGTCTTGGTCGTGCGGTCTCGCTTGATGTTCATACCAAGGTAGTATTCGAAGCTCGGCATGAGTGTGACGTTGACCTCTTTTGCCATGGTTGCTGCCGTGGCATCGATAAGGTCTGCCGATGGGCCGATGATCAAAATGTCGTCGACATAGACCAGGACGTAGCAGTCGGGTCTCTCCTCTGCTGATGGCCTGTGGAGAAAAAGGCAGTCGTCGTATGCCGATGGGTGGAAGTTGAGGGACTCCAAAAGGCTTTGGAGCTTGCGGTACCACAGAAGTGGACTTTGCTTCAGGCAGTACAAACTTTTGACTAGTTTGCACACCCGTCCGCTCCCATCATCGTAACCCTCCGGCTGCTTCATGAACACTGTCGTGTCCATTTCTCCATGCAGAAACGCGTTCTTGACGTCGAGTTGCTGCACCTCATAGTCCATCACTGCTGCGACTGCCAGCATGATGCGGGCTGTGTTGTAGCGACTCACAGGGGCGTACGTCTCAAAAACGTCTTTTCCCTCCACTTGCGAGAAACCCTTTGCCACCAATCGTGCTTTGAATTTGTCGATGCTCCCATCAGCCTTTGTCTTGATGCGGAAGACCCACTTGACTCCAACGGGTCGAGAGCCTGGTGGTAGCTCAACGAGCTCCCACGTTCCTTGCTCCATGAGACTTGCGTACTCCGCATCTAGTGCAGCTTTCCACTCAGCTGCATGCTCTCCACTGAGAGCTTCCTTCAAAGTCCTTGGCTCTGGGGGCAGTTCTTTGGCCGATGTCAGAAGGGCAGTGAGATGAGTGGTTGTGAAGTCTGCAAGAACTTCTGCATCCTCTTTGTATAGTGAGCATGATGTAATGGCCATGTTGTGCTCCTCCTCCCCCTCCTCTGCTCTCTGCTGCTCCATCTGCTGCTGCAGGAGGCGCGTGAAACGCCTCTCGTGGACGCTGCTTGGAGGATGGAGCTGCCGCGGCGCCTGAGGACCATCCTTCATAGGAACAGCCTCAGCTTCGCCAACTCGTACCTCAGCCGTCTCGTGATCTCGGGGGATGCCTACAAGGTGGTCTCCCTTGAGGGGCATACGCGCGCCCACCGCCTCCTCATGCGCTTGATCCAGATCCGCAAGGGTGAGTGGGTCTGGTGTTGCATCTTCTTCCCTCAAAGACTCGTTGTAGGAGTCGTAGAAGGTCTGGAGGAAATCTATAGCATTCTTTTGCTTTTCCTCCCATGCTTGTCGCGTCAGATTCTCAAAGAAGATGGCGTCACGGCTGACTGTCATCCGTTGCGAGTCCACTTCGTAGAACTCCCAGCCCTTCATGTTAGGGCTCTGTCCAAGGAAAACTCCCCACGATGCCTTGTCAGCCAGCTTCTTGCGGCGCTCCTTTGGTACATGGAAAAGTGCCATGCAGCCAAAGGTCCTTAGCATAGTGACGTTAGGCTTGTCACCATGCCATGCCTGAAATGGAGTCATGTCAGGCAGCGACACGTGCGGTACGCGATTGCGCACCCAGACTGCTTGCCGTAGCGCGTATGGCCACCAGTTGCTGCTGAGTTGAGCGCCAAGAAGCATGGCCTTCAGAGTCTCCTGCATCGTGCGGTTGGCCCTTTCAGCCACACCGTTCTGCTGCGGCGTGTAGGCCGTTGAAAACTGCTGTACGATACCCATGTCTTCTAGACGAGACATGAACTCTGCGCTCGTATACTCCCCGGCACTATCTGAGCGCAGAACTTGCAGCTT
>SZWC01020582.1:31297-44017 GCA_023375785.1 Penium margaritaceum
GGTGCAGCAAGGGCTAGGCCCCTTGCTTTGCAGGATCTTTTGTGTGCAGCAAGCTAGCAGACACGTCAGCAGCTCAGCATGTACCATAGAAAGTGAGACATGTGAAACTGACAGCGGAAATGGAATCTTGATTGATTGTCAATGTACAAGTATGGTACATGAAAAGTACAGCCTAACAGAGGCTATGTGCAGAGCTCAGCCACTGCTCCTGGCCCGCGCAGGGGCAACGCCTTGCTAGGCCGTGATGGCCGTCGACGCAAGGGTCTTGGTCCAGCACCGTCTTCCAGGTTGACTGGCCTCCAGGTAGTCAGGGCTTCCTCCTCCCAGGCTGGCAGAGTCCTGCCAGGCTTACAGGGGTCTTCAGGGCGAGCTCCAGCAGAGTCTTGGTCTGAGGTGCTTCCAGATGCTAAGTGCTGAGGCACAGCAAAGGCGTAGTCATGGACTCCTGCTGAGATAATGAGAAGTGCCAGGGCCGCCGCCTTTTATACTTGCGGCTCTGGCAAGTTGACTGCCTTGCCTTGATGGAGAAGCTTCCTCAGACTCACGGTGAAGTTTCACCGTAACCGTGGTTCTTGAATCCTGGAGCTCCTCACGGATCTGTGAGAGCCGTAGATCTCCGTAGCCGTAATACTCGCATCCTGACGGTCCTCTCAGATCAGTGAGCACCGTAGATCTCCGTAACCGTAAACCTCGCGTTCTGGCTCGCCACGCAGCCAGTCCAAGTGGCGAGCAGAGAGGCACGCTGAGTCGTGGCCACGGGCTGCCTGTGCAGACGGTCCCCTCTAGGAGCTCTCACAACACCTCATGTCATAGGTCTAACCAGGTCTGACTGTATCTGACCGCGACGCTTTGTCGTGCTGCGCAGCTGCTGGTCCCCGCCTTCTAGGAGGCATGCGCAATGGCTTGCGCATGCGACACACTCTATTTTACAAACCAGGCCCTTTAGGCCTGAGTGCCAGAATAAATCTGGCCTGTACAAAAAGAAACTGTCCATAGCTCAGCTCCCGGAAACCACCGAGAAAATTCCCGATTCGCCTATCATTGTCCGATTGCGGATCCGACTGCGCCATATCGAAGCATAAAACCAGCGCAGTCATCGCATCCTCCAACAACTTCCACGAAACATTCCTATTCATAGGAACTCATTTCCATGAAACATCCTCCCCATATGTTGTAGATTTGAACACTAGTTTATCACTGCGTACTTTTGGGATGATTGACCATAAATGAAAGTCACATCTGAGGGGTTTGTGTTTTTTTTTCTTCCTCATGCTCTTGATGGGCCCCACAGTAGCAGAACCTAGCAAAATGCCTTCTATCGTGGGGGGGTTCATACCCTATAGTCAAAACCATTTACAAAGATACGCTAATGTATAATCTTGGATGTTTTATGATACAGATCATCTTTTACAGCTCAAATACACTTTGAACTTGGGAGGGGGGGAACATGCAAACCAATTTGACGTCGTCTCGCTTTACTATAGAGAAAAGCTCTTGAAACCGTTTGATGTCAAAACCATCTGTTTTCAAACATCAACTCTCATCATGTGAAGATCAGTTGTTTTTACCGTTTACAAACTTCTTTAGTTAGATCGTGATCGGCAAACATTTTATGCATCAACGGATTTTGACTTTGCACAAGCGATCATCCCCTTTACATAAGTGTTTCTTTTTTTCTTCAACCACAGAAACCAGATACACTGACCAGTTACACTTCACCAATACACTCTAACCTTTGGGGGGGAGTGAGCAAGAGACCAAGCCCCCCCCCATCCCCCTGAAAATTCATCAAAGCGTATTGAGAGAATTTACGTGGTGCGTGTATCAAAACATATGTGGTAGACATGTAAGAGGATATAATGATGTTAAATAGATTAGTTAAAATATACATGGTAACAATGATACACGTTCCAAGGAACCACCCTAAAACATTTGGTCATCGGTAAGGGGGGGGTGAAACTTCTGATTACGTGGTACCCATTTGTCATGTGTGCGGATGCCACCAAATGAGAATACACTAGTTGAATTAATGTTACATTATCACACAATATCCATACAGTGACTTGATACACCTTGCAATTACACTCGACCTATTTGGGGGGAGCTTGGACTCCGGATGACCCCTCCAATCCCCCCCCCCAAAAATGGTATAGTGTCTTAGCAAATTGTAGCTAGTCAAAGCCAAGACAATTTTTGTGGATAACAGGTAGTGGCGTACATGTCACAAATTGAGCTCATCCAAACTCAACTACATAGTGCACGAGAGAAAAACGCCTGGGATTGCACTTCATTCCATCAACGACTACTGTTACTGCAAAGGGAAAAACACTTTTTTTCTTCAATTAGATCGCGTAGCTACACGCTATTCTAGGTAGCATCATTTGCAATAAAGACAACTACTTCACTTACCACTTTCAATGCACATTGATGACATGTTATGGCAATAGGATCAAGCTATCAACACCATTCCATCCTTAAACCAACGGGTCGATTGAAAATAGAAATCAAAGTTTGAGAACCTTATTCCCATTTTATGCAAACCACATGGCTCTGATAGGATGGCAAAAGTGCCGGCCGCCAAACTCAAACACAACTCCACAACTTCCACCGCAATGTGTAGAATTCCGTGCGAGGTGGTTTATAGCCAACTTCTTGGAACATCTACATGATTTCAAACCCACCACAATGTTCTCACAGTTGACATCTACCAACAATATTTCTCCAGCATTTAGGAGTAAACATGACACACCCTTGTGAAGACACAAAGAGCTACAAAGCGAGCATTAAGATGACATCATAATGATGACATATTCAACACTAGAAACATCATCCTCCTTAGCTTGGCAAACATTAAAATCCAAATATCGTAGTTTTCAAGGCTCAAACCCCAATGGTTGGGATTGTTTGAGAGTTTGCAGCACAAACCCCTAACATCGCTTGACTTTGCCCATGTCAAAGCATGAAGATGTAACTTGTCTCCCACATCAGCAAGCTGAAGTACCATCAGGAATCTAGTAAGGACATCTCGTTAGCAAAGATGTTCCATCTCGTCTCCTACTCAAGTGGATGGGGACCCAAATCACGCGAGTAAGGATATTCTTGTACATCGACACCATGGAAACTGATGGAGTATCTGGTAAATTGGCAAGACAAGGATGCCGTGCACAATAGGTGGAAGTCCTACAATAATCTTCGGGACATTGCTCAACTAATCCATGGCTACAATGACGTCATTGACCTATTCATGCTAATGCGTGAGAAAGTTACAACTAGGAGGGATGTAAGTATTGCGTCCAACACGTACACAAGTCCCTTCACTCAATGAGTGGGCATTTTTTTCCTTTCCTTCATAGCCCACCACTCAACTCCCTTGATATTTTATGGTTTTTGGCGGATGATGATTTTGCCACATGCCCTGAGCGGAGGTGTTCCGTTCTTGAAGATTTTGATAACTTCAATCACTTTCTAGAAACGTAGTCAGAAGAATTGTGACGTATATCAATTTTTTTGTACTCTTCGATTGTGTTCTTGACTACGCTAGGTAATTCATAAGACTACGNCGGCTCTGGCAAGTTGACTGCCTTGCCTTGATGGAGAAGCTTCCTCAGACTCACGGTGAAGTTTCACCGTAACCGTGGTTCTTGAATCCTGGAGCTCCTCACGGATCTGTGAGAGCCGTAGATCTCCGTAGCCGTAATACTCGCATCCTGACGGTCCTCTCAGATCAGTGAGAACCGTAGATCTCCGTAACCGTAATCCTCGCGTTCTGGCTCGCCACGCAGCCAGTCCAAGTGGCGAGCAGAGAGGCACGCTGAGTCGTGGCCACGGGCTGCCTGTGCAGACGGTCCCCTCTAGGAGCTCTCACAACACCTCATGTCATAGGTCTAACCAGGTCTGACTGTATCTGACCGCGACGCTTTGTCGTGCTGCGCAGCTGCTGGTCCCCGCCTTCTAGGAGGCATGCGCAATGGCTTGCGCATGCGACACACTCTATTTTACAAACCAGGCCCTTTAGGCCTGAGTGCCAGAATAAATCTGGCCTGTACAAAAAGAAACTGTCCACAGCTCCGCTCCCGGAAACCACCGAGAAAATTCCCGATTCGCCTATCATTGTCCGATTGCGGATCCGACTGCGCCATATCGAAGCATAAAACCAGCGCAGTCATCGCATCCTCCAACAACTTCCACGAAACATTCCTATTCATAGGAACTCATTTCCATGAAACATCCTCCCCATATGTTGTAGATTTTAACACTAGTTTATCACTGCGTACTTTTGGGATGATTGACCATAAATGAAAGTCACATCTGAGGGGTTTGTGTTTTTTTTTCTTACTCATGCTCTTGATGGGCCCCGCAGTAGCAGAACCTAGCAAAATGCCTTCTATCGTGGGGGGGTTCATACCCTATAGTCAAAACCATTTACAAAGATACGCTAATGTATAATCTTGGATGTTTTATGATACAGATCATCTTTTACAGCTCAAATACACGTTGAACTTGGGAGGGGGGAACATGCAAACCAATTTGACGTCGTCTCGCTTTACTATAGAAAAAAGCTCTTGAAACCGTTTGATGTCAAAACCATCTGTTTTCAAACATCAACTCTCATCATGTGAAGATCAGTTGTTTTTACCGTTTACAAACTTCTTTAGTTAGATCGTGATCGGCAAACATTTTATGCATCAACGGATTTTGACTTTGCACAAGCGATCATCCCCTTGACATAAGTGTTTATTTTTTTCTTCAACCACAGAAACCAGATACACTGACCAGTTACACTTCACCAATACACTCTAACCTTTGGGGGGGAGTGAGCAAGAGACCAAGCCCCCCCCATCCCCCTGAAAATTTATCAAAGCGTATTGAGAGAATTTACGTGGTGCGTGTATCAAAACATGGGTGATAGACATGTAAGAGGATATAATGATGTTTAATAGATTAGTTAAAATATACATGGTAACAATGATACACGTTCCAAGGAACCACCCTAAAACATTTGGTCATCGGTAAGGGGGGGGGGTGAAACTTCTGATTACGTGGTACCCATTTGTCATGTGTGCGGATGCCACCAAATGAGAATACACTAGTTGAATTAATGTTACATTATCACACAATATCCATACAGTGACTTGATACACTTTGCAATTACACTCGACCTATTTGGGGGGAGGTTGGACTCCGGATGACCCCTCCAATCCCCCCCCCCCCNGATGGCAAAAGTGCCGGCCGCCAAACTCAAACACAACTCCACAACTTCCACCGCAATGTGTAGAATTCCGTGCGAGGTGGTTTATAGCCAACTTCTTGGAACATCTACATGATTTCAAACCCACCACAATGTTCTCACAGTTGACATCTACCAACAATATTTCTCCAGCATTTAGGAGTAAACATGACACACCCTTGTGAAGACACAAAGAGCTACAAAGCGAGCATTAAGATGACATCATAATGATGACATATTCAACACTAGAAACATCATCCTCCTTAGCTTGGCAAACATTAAAATCCAAATATCGTAGTTTTCAAGGCTCAAACCCCAATGGTTGGGATTGTTTGAGAGTTTGCAGCACAAACCCCTAACATCGCTTGACTTTGCCCATGTCAAAGCATGAAGATGTAACTTGTCTCCCACATCAGCAAGCTGAAGTACCATCAGGAATCTAGTAAGGACATCTCGTTAGCAAAGATGTTCCATCTCGTCTCCTACTCAAGTGGATGGGGACCCAAATCACGCGAGTAAGGATATTCTTGTACATCGACACCATGGAAACTGATGGAGTATCTGGTAAATTGGCAAGACAAGGATGCCGTGCACAATAGGTGGAAGTCCTACAATAATCTTCGGGACATTGCTCAACTAATCCATGGCTACAATGACTTCATTGACCTATTCATGCTAATGCGTGAGAAAGCTACAACTAGGAGGGATGTAAGTATTGCGTCCAACACGTACACGAGTCCCTTCACTCAATGAGTGGCCATTTTTTTCCTTTCCTTCATAGCCCACCACTCAACTCCCTTGATATTTTATGGTTTTTGGCGGATGATGAATTCGCCACATGCCCTGAGCGGAGGTGTTCCGTTCTTGAAGATTTTGATAACTTCAATCACTTTCTAGAAATGTAGTCAGAAGAATTGTGACGTATATCAAATTTTTTGTACTCTTCGATTGTGTTCTTGACTACGCTAGGTAATTCATAAGACTACGCCTCAATATTCTCGAATTCCTCAGACCACTTGGCTTAGTTTCTCAAAGTGACAAATTCTGGTGCAACATCACATGCGTCGCTCCGCACAAACTCCAAAGTTCGAACAGATGCCTTGTTGTGATTCTTGTCATTGTATCCATGAGCTCAAATTGTTTGATACCTGTCATTGAAGTACAGTTAGTTCTTAATACAAGTTATCTACGTGTCCAATACTTGAACTGTCTAAGACTCCACAACTCGTCCTTGTGAGCCACTCTTGGTTTGCTTGGCGTACCATGACTCACATAAATCTTGCCTCGTTTACACAATTGGTTGGCCTCCACTGTCATTGTCTTGGAGGAGGATGACTCTAATTGCTCATTCGGACATGTTGGTGGCCATGACTTATTCCACTACATAATCGACCAATCGTAGGAGTAGTGTTAAGGTAAGAATATTTCTATAACATGCAAAAGCTTCTTTTTTGCTATCCCCCCAACTCCACTCTATAGCTTTACAAGTGAAAGGGACATGCTTACACCCATGCGTAGCCTTTATGAATCAATGATGGTAACTACATAATTAAGAAAACACCCGTACGCCCCAAACGTTGGTTTGCGTTGGCCAATCAGGGACCGCCTCTTTCTTCTTCCAGTCCATTGTTATCTTTTCGTTGCCGAGGATGTGGCCAAGAAACTTAATCAAATGATGAAAAAAAACGTAGTTTGAGATTTTTTGTGTAGAGTTTCATACACAAAACTCTTCATACAACTTTGAAAACCTTTTTGTGATGTCCAACGTGCTCTGCCAAGTTGTGGTTGTACACTAAGATGTTGTCAAGCCACATGATGACAAGGTCATCGAGGTACAAACAAAAATTCTTCTTCTTTAGCATCGTCAACATTCAAGGGTCAAATGCAAGTCTAGATGCCATAAGAATGATCTTGATGTGCCCATATCATTTCCTTTATGTCCTTATCATATACATGAATGTTATGAGAGCCACTATGTATGTTGATTTTTCATGAATTTTCTTGGCTTGTGGAGCTGGTTAAAAAAATCTCCTTCCGAAAGGGGGTAAGAGTTCTTGATGGTGATGTTGTTTAACATTGGTTATTCCACACACATCCTCATCTCAAACCTTTCAAAAACAAAGTATATGTGTCATGTAAGGTGACATGGATGACTCGACAAATCTCTGATCAAGCATCTTGTATAGTTACGAGAAGAGATTGACGACGATTATGCGTTCTTGTGTTGTTTTGTCTTGATCCCGGTCAGCAAGTGATCCCTCATCCAACAGAGATTGCTCCGCTGCTCTAGTCCACATGCAGATTGTGTCAATATAATAAATCTTGCCCGAGGATGTCTTTTTGTTTTCTCATTAGGCAAGTCATTTGTACCGTTGTGTCGTGCAAACATGTGACTTGTAGTCAAAGAGGTTTTGCAAGCTTGTAGATATATATTCATCTATTGACGTTTTTTCCTTAAAATGCCCCTGGTACTACTTGTACATACAGCTTCTGAATCATGTTGTTACTTAGAAGATAGTGAAAATGTCCTCCGTTCTTTGCCTTTCATAGGTCCTCGCTTGTACTTATAACAACATTATCAGTTGGTCATCTTTATATCCCTCGTCAAATTTTACCATCTCATGAATCCTCGTCTGCCCCAATATGAGGCAAAACTCCTCAAACCCAAGGATTATATTCTGTCTACTTCTACCCTTTGTGATTTCCCAACTCCTTGTTTTTTCTCTCTGTGACTTCCCCCGTTTGGGCCTATTGTTTCCACTTAAGACATTCGCACAAGATGTGCTTTGGCTTCATGCAAGTCTGTCCAATTCTATCCATTGATTGTGTTGATTGACGGTGGTGATCTCCATCATACAGGAGTTATCCGTTTATTGTGATTTCCATCTGTCACGATGTAATCTGTTGCCTTCGAGTTGCTGACCTTTATATTCCAGAATCCACTCATTGTAGTCATTGCTCTTGATGGGATTCGTTGCTATGGGGTTTTTGTGGAAGTTCGTCTTGGATGCCAAGTATGGAGATTTCTTGCTTGGTGTCGTTCTTAAGGCCATTTTTGTAGTAGAAATAGAAGTATCTAAGGGCGAGGTCCTTGCCAATGATGATTTGGCAGAATTACCATTCTGGAATGCCAATGCAGGCGTTAAAGCTCGCATTCACGTGTCAAGCTTATTGTTCAATTTTCCAAAGAATTCAAGTATGGCATGCATAGAATCCATTTAATTCTCCAATGGATTCATTGAGTTGTGGTACGTTAGATTGATCTGCTGAGGAGGAAAAACGCATGTGGTCAGCGATGTGACATCTGTTACGTGAGTTGTTGATCCATCTATGTTGGTCTTCTGCTGTCGTGGGATGGTCTTTAGATCGGACCATCAAATTAAAGTCGTGTCACATAAAAATGAGGTCACAAGGTTAGTTTAATTTGCGTTATTGTTGACCCTATCAGTGGTGAATGATAGCTCCATGACATCAGCTACATCAAAACCAGTGGTCCTTTGAATCTTGCAAGATTGAATACCTCACAATGGCCGACCAAATTTGAGGCTCACTTCACAATTGATCTTTCTTAGTGAGTACTACTTCCAGAAGGCATGCACTCAAAAGCTCCTCCACGGACATGTTAGGTTGTTGGAGCGGATGGGTGTTGAGGCTCTTAGATCAAGGTATAGTTAATCGCCTCAAATTCATACACTCCAAAATAAGTGTACCAATAGGTGTAGTCCTATATTCATGGAATTCTCAAAAATAATGATAATGAATGCATGTGACTAGAGCCTAGTTGTATCTCCTTGTCAAACATGAAAAGAATGAAAGAATTTTATAGCATAGAGACGTTATGTAGAACGAACAAAGTTCACTTTTCTGTTCATTCCCTAATACAATTTTGTGTACACAGTTTTGAGGCTGAGACGATTAGTTGTAGAGGCTTGGGCCCTGCAACGTTTGGCACACGTCTTCGGATTTGCAAGCCTGTCAGTTGGTGCCTCCCATTATGCTAGATGACATCTTGACGAGGCAGTGTAACTCAAGCATTGTTAGGGTTTTATTCTTGTTATGGTTAAAGTCTTACACCGTTACAAAGTCGACCAAACTGGCTGAATGTGTCATAACCTTTCTGATTGGAAGAGCGGTGGTTGGGACAGGTGGCCGGTNTAGAACGAACAAAGTTCACTTTTCTGTTCATTCCCTAATACAATTTTGTGTACAGTTTTGAGGCTGAGACGATTAGTTGTAGATGCTTGGGCCCTGCAACGTTTGGCACACATCTTCGGATTTGCAAGCCTGTCAGTTGGTGCCTCCCATTATGCTAGATGACATCTTGACGAGGCAGTGTAACTCAAGCATTGTTAGGGTTTTATTCTTGTTATGGTTAAAGTCTTACACCGTTACAAAGTCGACCAAACTGGCTGAATGTGTCATAACCTTTCTGATTGGAAGAGCGGTGGTTGGGACAGGTGGCCGGTATTACCCCCAAAAACGGTGTGAAAATCTTGAGGTTGAAGCACGGTTGGCCACAAATGTAAAGAAAAGAATGTCCACTCCCAGAGTTAAGGGACTCGTGTACGTCTAGGACGTAATAATGAGTAGGGTAGCCCTTTAAGGGAAAATGTGTTTTAAGCTAAAACAAATAGAATGTCCCTTGGAAATTCAAATACACCAACACAATCAATGGTCGATCAAACTCCTACTTGTTCTGTTGGCTCCCTTGCGGCCGTCACATGAGATGACAGAAAGTTTCTTTGACGGGCAGTCTTCTCACCACTGACATGATCTCAAAATTGTAACACGTGTATCTCTCAGCAAAATTCTATACATGCAAGGAACAGAGTCAAATCTGACATTTGAGCCCCACAACTGACTACTGCAAGGGTCTTGGCAGGTTACATCAAGTAAAGTAACTCTCCAGCTGGAAAAATCTATCACACGTATCCTAAGTGAAGATCTGGGTTCAGGTGATGGACTTTGTCAACAGAGTTCATTTTGGAGAATGTAAGATTTAATTCTCTGGATCCAATGCGCATTGATAAGCACACTCTCATGTCAGATTCATGCAGACTTAGGTCACAAAATGCCAAAACTATGTAGTTGACTCAAAAAACTCATTGAATTATCTCTCTAGGTTGTTTTCAATGAAGGAGTACTGAATTTCATGCGAGTAGCTTAAATATTCACGCATACAGTTCAAACACTCGCTCAAAGAGTTGTTTGCATTTGCTATGTGCGAGTTGAAGAAAGGTCACATAGAGCTTGCATTGAGGGATAGTACCTAATGCTAGCCTCAAGGAACTGACAAACCACCGCTCACATCTGACCGAAACAAAGCCACTAAAACAAGCAAGGAATCAATCAGACATGGCTTGTTTTGGTGCATTTGGATTTTTGCGACTAGTTTCAACAACCAAGTATAAAAAAACCCATCAGCGCTAGTGAATGGAACTCATCGATGAATCGCGGCATCACGCTTTGTCGTCCTTCATGATTCATTATAGCCATTCAAGCCACCCGATTTGACAAAGTAGGCTAAGAATTAGTGAAAAGGCGTGGGAGACTTGTATGCAATACATGAATGTGACAATAGTCAAAAGTTGACCCAAGCAAATTTGAGCATTGAATGGAATCTATATTGCCATGTTGAGCTAGTGTAACGGGCTGAGTCTCCAGCTCCTGCTCTGAAGTCGTCGTCGGAGTTCCCACAATGGCGTTCTCAGTCCGCGTCAGGGGTTTACCCCCTTCGCAAGACTGAGGCGCAATCGTCATCAACGACCCAGAGCAGGGAGACTCGAATATTTCGAGTCTCCGGAGGCCCATTTCCGTTTTTAACCAAACCCCTGGTTATGGGACCCAAACCCGGGGTTTTTACCTCGAACTCGTGTGTTTGCACAAGCTATTTCCTTCGTTTTATGTCGAAGTTCGTCGTAAACGAACTTCGATTCATATTTTGTCGTTCTGGCGCGAAATCGTCGCGTGCGAGGCACGCTGGCGATTTCGCGCCAGCGAATTTCACCTCACCCTCGCTCCCCCTATCCCTCGTCCTCTCTTGCTCGTTTGCAAGGAGGGCGAGGGGGGGCGAGGGCACGAGGCCACGAGGCCTCGCCCTCGAGGCCCTCNTTTTGTTCGTTTTATGTCGAAGTTTGTCGTAAACAAACTTCGATTCACGTTTTTGTCATTCTGGCGCGAAATCGTCGCGTGCGAGGCACGCTGGCGATTTCGCGCCAGCGAATTTCACCTCACCCTCGCTCCCCCTATCCCTCGTCCTCTCTTGCTCGTTTGCAAGGAGGGCGAGGGGGGGCGAGGGCACGAGGCCACGAGGCCTCGCCCTCGAGGCCCTCGTGGGCTCTCAGCCGCCGATCGGACTGAGGCCGCGATCGGCGGCTGGTGGCTGGCCGGCCGGTGGCCGGCCGGTGGCCGGCCAGTCACTTGGCCGGCCGCCGGCCGTCCAGCCGGCCGGCAGCGAGCTGGCCGGCGGCCAGTGAAGTGCTGGCCGCCGGCCAGCTCTCGCTGACGCGAGGGGTGGTGTGCAACCACCCCTCGCTTCAGCGAGGAGGGAGGGCCAAACCGGCCCTCCCGCTACATTCCTCCCCACTTATTATGAACCGTCCCGGTTCATGAACAACAAGTAGGATTGTCAGTCAGTGAGTCATCAACATTGTGAAAGAAAATTAATAATTTCAATCACCAGCTAAACATGAACACGTGCATGGTACTTAGACCTAAGCTGCAGCTTGTAGGTCAGCACGGCTAGCGTCCTCCCCCCTTTAGGCTGGAGCGTCCGCGCGACAACCATGTTAGGCGTCCCCAACCTCCTATGGTCGCTGTCCATGAATGCTGCCCTGTGGGAATGTTGTTCACTTTTCCTGCGTTCAGGTGGTACCTCCTGCCACGCGTTGATCTGTGCAAGCTGCAATCTCGCTCCAGTACTCGTTGACCACCCCTGTGGGCAACCGAGATTCGGGCTCCCATGAATTATGTTCAGGTCCACAACCGGCCTAATGAACGAGGTACCCCCTGACAACGCGCGACCGAAGAGTACGCTCTCGGTGCTAGAGTAGGCGAAGGACCTCATATTGGCCGTCGGCAGCCAGGACTACAGGCGGTGGCTGAACGGTTCCTTCTGCCGTGTATGGAGCCAGCAGGCTCACATGAAAAACGTCATGTATCTTCATACTCGGCGGAAGTAGCAATCGGTATGCCACTGGCCCGATGCGTGCCACAATGGGAAACGGCCCAATCCACTTCGGTAGAAGTTTTCTTGCACCTGGCGACTTCAACCGAAGGTTTTTAGTGCTGAGCAGCACTTTGTCACCGATGTCAAACGACACCTCCCGGCGACCTTTGTCGGCATATGCCTTTTCTCGCTGCCGAGCTGCTTGAAGGTGACCCTTCGCCTCCTGTAACAAGGAGTCAATGCGCTCGGCAAAGGCTTGAGCGGAAGGAACCTGCCCTCCTGTACTCCCACTCTTCACCAATGAAGAGGGTACCACTGGATGCCG
>SZWC01020583.1:33151-48982 GCA_023375785.1 Penium margaritaceum
AAGACAGAGGGGGAAGTAAAACAAATAAGAAATGTAAGGTAATACAACCATGAACTTGTATCATGCGCACGTGAACTTTTAAGATCTTTGCTTAATGAAAGGGAACATGCGATGCAGCCACGGACCGCTGCAACCATGTCGTATAGTACGCCGCCAACAAGGTGGGCATGCACACAGCATATGCACCAGAAAAGACAGGTTTCACCTCACACAAGTCGGAGAGCCATATGGCGTGCCTCCCCTTCCCCCTCTGAGCACCTCATGCCACCTCAACAGTGAAGGGTGCATTGGCCTGTGCATGCCTGATACAGTAGAGCCGGATAGCTGTGCGCTGGCTGCGAGTGCCCGCGATGGACGTATGCTGGGCCAAGACTCCCATAGGGTACTGAGACCAGTCCTCCAGAGCCTCAACTGAGCATTGCCGGGTCCCGCATGAGAGGCAGATCTTTGCTAGGCGGGCAATGTAGTCCCAGAACTCGTCTCTCAAGCCACCCAATCTTGGCCACGCAAGCGCCCACAGGTAGTATCACATCAACTTGGACATCCTCCATTCGACTCAATGGCGAGAGACCTCAAACCTGCTGCTAGAATCACTCCTCTCCTCACTCCTCAAATGACTGAATGCTCATGGGGCAGCCCAGGACCTCCACCCCCTTGGCTGTCCACGGCAAACTTGCCAATGACTGTGGAACCACCTCTCCGGATCGTAGCCACAGCATGCACTTCCCTGGTTGGACCTGAAGGCCATGGAGTGCCACTGCCTCAACCATGGCTGCCATGCAAACCCCTAGCAAATGTGGAGGCCTGCAGATGGTCGCATCTTCTTGGAAGGCCCCCACATGCCCTTTCTGACCGCCATCCATGGCTAGGAGAGTCTACGAGCCCGCCTGGAGGACCGGTGCCAGGGCGAGGTTAAAGAGAGCCAGCCCAAGTGGATCCCCCTGCCGCACATCCCTAGCGCTCTCGAAGGCAGTCGGGGTATCGACTCTGAAGAGGAGGAGCTGCACTGGGCTAATGTACAATTGGCGAAGACATGGAATCCATGTCCCCAACCCGGACACTCGCACTGCCTCAAACACTGACTCCCGCTCCACCTCATTGAAGGCATTGCGGATGTCCAGCCGGAGCAGCCAGAAAGATGGGTTA
Organism: Penium margaritaceum; assembly: GCA_023375785.1. Lineage (NCBI taxonomy): Eukaryota > Viridiplantae > Streptophyta > Zygnematophyceae > Desmidiales > Peniaceae > Penium > Penium margaritaceum. The sequence continues at coordinate 34,298 of SZWC01020583.1, forward strand.
GCGGCGAGGATAGCCCTGAACCCCCTGACCAGCACTGCTTCTCCCTCTGAGACATCTACCCCATACTAGTGTGGCTGAAGAACGGTCGTCAGCTTTGACGGATCACGAAGAAGGAGCAGGTTCCCCACTAGCCACAGCCATACTTCCCCGACTACAATAAGAAGCACCCCGTCATCCTCTGTGGCTCCCTTGAAAAACGGGATGAGAGTGCTCCGGTCTACGGAATCTGTGACCCGGACTGGACGAGAGCCCTCGAGCGTGGTGCGTAAGACTGCACCGATGCTCTCCAAGGCTGCTGGTGAGTCCAGCACAAGGTCGCGAAGCATGTCCATAGTTAGGCTCGGGGGCCCCATGCTAGATCTCCGTGCCGCCTCTCTCACTGCCTCCACAACCATCTCATCTGTGATCCTATGTGCGCCACCCCCCTCTGGAGAAACATACTTGGGTACCCAGTCTGGGATAGGGAGGCTTCCTGGGGATTGGCATTCCCTCAGTGCTGCAATGGTTGCGGTCGTTCCTGCCGTGGGCGGGTTGTCCTCAAACTGCTGCATCGTCCTCGTCAACGCCACCACATGGACCAGACATGCTTTTTTTCGGCAGGCCTTTGCTGCTTCCACCCCCTGCGCTGTTGCCGCTTGCCGGGTGAAGAGACGGGAGGTGACTTGGTTCCAGGGGGCTGGCAACACCATCTACAGGGCCTCTTCTACCCGCCCAGTCCCCTACCTCAAATCTGGAGGAGCGCTCCAAAATGACATCATCCATCGGGCCAAGCTTACGGGCGATAACCAATATCTTTCCCCGGTGCTATGCCGCCAGCTGCCATAGCTCCCACTTTTCCCCTCCTGCCGATCCTCCCTAGCCCAAGCCTGAGAAGAGGCTGACAGAGGGCTTGATGTCGGCCTTGCTCCAGCTGTATAACAAGAAGGTCACTTGCGGCTGTGACCGCCATCGATCCCGTTGTGAATTCTGCTGCTGCTGTGGCTGTGCTTGCTGCAGTAGCTGCTTCTGCTTCTGCTATTGCTTTCGCTACCATTGTTGCAGCTGTGGCTGATGCTACTGCTGAAGGTGCTGCTGCTGCTGCGGCTGTTGGTGCTGTTACTATTTCTGCTCCTGCTGTGGCTGTAGCAGGAGCTGTTGCCATTCCTTCTGCTGCTGCTGCTGTAGGTGTGGCGGGTGCAGCTGCTACCGTTGCTGTGACTGTTGCCGGTGTTGATCCTGCACCTTGTTTATCTTCTTCTTCCCATTGGGTGGTGGAAGGGAAGGGGCCTGCTCTGGGGGGGGGGGGGCAACCCCACCCAAGTCCCTCGAGGGTTGACATGAGAAGAGGAAAGGAGTCCTAGAGCTCCAACCCCCCTCCCTGCCCCCCCTCCCCCCCCCCTCCCGCTTCCTTCTTCTGTTCTCGGGACGCTGCAAGGTGTAAGCTGGGAAGCCAGTGGGTGAGGGCAGAGTGTAGCGCAGATCCTAGTTTCCAGGCAGTGATCTTGATCTGGTCCTCGCTGCCCACCCAGACTCCCTCATCCAACCACTCTCAAAGCATTTCGGTCAGTACCACCCCCATTTGCTTGATTATGGAGGCTCACCTTCCCCACCTGTGCTTTGAGGTCCCCCCCCCCTCAAAGAAGGTGTCAGGCTCGCTAACTCCACTCCTGGCTTGAGGTTATCGTACGCCAACCTAGAATCCTTACAAAGTTTTGTCACCATTCCTGCACGACGACGGTCAATATCCGACAGCTCAGAGCGAAGGAATTCCAGGCTGAGCGCCTGGGTGTGTTCAATAGCCTCCACCGACTTCTGGACCTGTCTAAAGCTGCAGAGGAGGAAGTCGCTGAGATCGCAAGTGAGATGGCCAGGGAACACAGCCGCGTGACTCTGCACGCCCTGCACATCCTCAACTTTGCTGGCCACCTCCATCAGCTGGGTGTCGGCCTGTTGCAGCACAGACGTGAGCCCCCCCATGGAAGCGTGTGCCAGTGCAGTAAAGGAAGGCTGCACCAGCCCCTTCCCCCCCTCCACCTACCGCCCCCGGCCCTCCTGGCCAGCGGGCATGCGATATATCTTTCTTGGCAAATTTTGATAAATGAGAAGGGACGTGCAAAAGCCAACCCTGAACGGCATAACATCGGGGTATGAAAGCATGCAAACACTGCCACCTACGGCACAAGAAGGTGGAGAGGAAAAGCAGGGAGACAAGCATCAAGGACTGAGGAGACTGTCCTCGCTGTCCAACAACACAGTGTAGCAAAGCTTAGTTAGCGTAAGAGGTCCAAGGGGCCACGGCCGCGGCAGCTCAACAGACGCAACACTGCCCAACGTCGGGTCCAGATCACCACGCCACAAGCCGAAGTCGCGGAGCACGTGAAACTACTGCGAAATCCGAGCAAAGGAAGGCTGCTACGCAAACAAGGTCACCGCCAGCACCGAGTACCCTGGCTGGTCCACCACACTGCACCTTCCCAGACCCCACCGTGTGCAGCCAATACCCCAGCTGTTGTGCAAGGACGGCCCTGTAGTGCTTCTCCTACGTGGCCTTTGCCGCAGTAAGTGCCAGCCCCTCCTCCTTCAACTTTTCTGACTGGGCATCCACCGTGGTGACATCCACCACCCACACCGTGCCCTGGGCCGAGTCAAACACCAGAAAATCTGGCCCGTAGCCCCCCCCCCCCCGGCAACAAGCCCTCCGGCTCCACCATTGCCTGAAGGGAATGCTGCCGGCAAATCTCCGCCAGATTCTCTCGGATGGCATGGTGGACGCAAATAACTGGCCCAGACCCTGTACGGCGTGTGACATCTGCCGGCATGAGCCCATGACAACCATGGATGGAGAAGTATCCCAGTGGATGACCTAACCAAAGCTGGGCGTGGAGGTGAAAGTCGGTGGGGGCCAAGAAGAGGCAATCACCAGGACCCGCTGTGCTGGCTTGAAGCCAGAGAACTGCCCCGNCCCCCCCCCCCCCCCCAGAAACAAGCCCTCCGGCTCCACCATTGCCCGAAGGGAATGCTGCCGGCAAATCTCCGCCAACTTCTCTCGGATGGCATGGTGGACGCAAATAACTGGCCCAGACCCTGTACGGCGTGTGACATCTGCCGGCATGAGCCCATGACAACCATGGATGGAGAAGTATCCCAGTGGAGGTGAAAGTCGGTGGGGGCCAAGAAGAGGCAATCACCAGGACCCGCTGTGCTGGCTTGAAGCCAGAGAGCTGCCCCACCGGACCCCACCGCCCAGCTTCTCTCCACACCATAGCCTCACACGCCTCTGGGAACAGCACAGCCCCAACCAGCTACATCTACTCTAGCCTCTGAAGACGCTGGAAGTGGAAGGAGTGGCTGAGCTGTTGGTACAACCCCCACCCAACACACTGGCGAAGGACCTCGAGTGGGGGCAGCTGCATGACAATGGAAGCAGGCAGGTGCTCCATAGCATCCTGCCAAAGAGGACACAACTCTTAAGTTGTCTGAACTTTGCTACACTGTGCCGTTGGACGGTGAGGAGAGTCTCCTTAGTCCTTGACGCTTGTTTCCCTGCTTTTCCTCTCCACTTTCTTGTGCCATGGGTGGCGGCGTTTGCATGCTTTCATACCCTGATGTTGTGCCGGTCAGGGGCGGCTTTTGCACGTTCTACCTCATTCATCAAAATTTACCTAAAAAACAAGAAAACCCCCCTTTGACCCCAATAAGAAGTCAGAATGTTAACATTTTCAAAAGTTAAGGTACTGTTGGCCGAACTTTTGGCCCGAAATATTTTGGTACAAACTTTTGTGGCTTAAGTTAGTGGAAAGTACGGAGATTTGCATCACAGTGCAGAGGTACTGGAAGGTGAAACCTGTTCAGGATGTCGTCCAGATCATGCTCCGCGTCTTTCCAGCTCAAAAAGTAGACAACGTAAGAGCTGAACCAAAAGTCAAAGTCAAAGTCAACGTTTTTTCTCCCAACCCAAAAAACCAGTCCGACTTCAACATAAATATAAGTTGTCGACACGAGAAGAACGCCAAGAAAAATGCGAGTTGTCCATCGGACCTCGTCCGGTCAACAGCCCGATAGTCTTCGTTGGCAAAAGCCGACAAAGACTAGCCAAAGAGGGGATCGACGGCCTAGCCAGCCCATTGGTCTCCCAGCGTCACCGCTCGATGCCGGCATCGACCCCTCATGCCGGCATCGCGGCTATCGAGGCGGACGGCATCGGTACCGAGCGGCCGTCCGCTCGAATCCAATTCCAGTACTAATTGTTTTTTTCTCAGTATCGCAAGAATCGTGCAATACAAATATTGCGTCAGCAATACCCCCACTCTAATGTGCGGTGGGTGGTGGCAGGACATTTCTATGTGCATGTGCTGGTCTGTGGCAAAATTATCCCCCATGTCATTAAGGATGTGTCATAAAAAAAAGCAACAGACAAAGGACATGGATGTAGTGTTGCAAAGATTTGACATAGAAGGTTGAAAACATAATTGCATAGGGATGAAAACGAACTATTAGCCAAGCTCGAGCATGAACACAAACACTGCAGACGATCAAGATGAGATCGCGTATGTTCCATACAAACCAGCGGTAGGAAGTATTATGTACAACATGGTAGCTATGTGGCCTGACCTCTCCTTCATGAAAAGCTAAGTACCCTGGTACATCACCAATCCAGGTTTGCTGCATTGGCAGGTTCATGAAGGGTTCTCTACTGGTTGAAGGCAGTTAGAAAATTGTGGCTAATGTAAAACAGGAGAGCACAAGAGACCTCCCTGAAGCTGGTTGGCCACAGTGATACCATTCGCACTGGAAATATGGATGAACGGGAGTCATCGCATGGGAACATGGCAGAGCAATGGTAAACGTGTCGAGCAGTAAGCAAGAAATCTGGTAGATTTGCACACTGATGCTGAAACATTACGCTCGCAGAAGCAGGAAGGGAGGCCATGTTGTTGCAGCAACTGCCAAAGAAGATGGGGATGCTGTACAGCAACCGTGCCTGATCTTCTTGCAAAGCTCTGCAAGAAGATCAGGCACAGCTGCCATTCGACGCTAGGGGCATGGGCCTTTCTGCTATGGTGCCGAGGGCGCACCTCGCTTACACATGCTCTACAGCGGTCTTGCTCTAGTCTTTTCATGACCTCGTTGGCTGCCACCTACCCGCGGCTCGTGAGATGGAGTTCTTGTGCCCTCTTTGGGAGGATGCCCTGGAGCACTTGCCTGGTTCCAATGTTGCACACCTGCCCCCGTTCGAGGTCTTTTGCCACTGCACTCGTTCTGCATAGTACCAACAGCTCAACCTGTCCTTTCATTCGCAGTGTCTACAATTGTTTGAGGAGGTGGAGATGGTAGGGGTTGCACTATTGATGGAGACCTTTGGCGGTCTTGGCCTGGATTGTTGGCGCTTCGCCCATGGGCAAGCGACACTCTGCGTGGAGAGGCGTCGGGGCAGGTTCAATGAGGCTGACCAACCGGGTTGGTCGGCGCGGGCAGTGTCCTTGTTCGCGCAGTGGCTCTCCGTTGCTGGGATTTGGCAGCAATATCATGTGCTCCTCAACTTAAGCTTGTGGCGTGGTGGTCTGGACCCAACGTTGGGCTATGTTGCGCCTATTGAGCTGCCGCAGCCATGGCCCCTTGGCCCTCTGACGCTGTCTGACCTCTGGTACACTGTGCCGTTGGACGGCGAGGAGAGTCTCCTCAGCCCTTCTTGCTTTTTTTATCATTATTTTAAATAATAAAAATTAAGGAAAGAAACATGCCGCCCCTGACCGGCACATCTGCGGGGTATAAAAGTCGCCGCCACCATGGCACAATACAGTGGAAAGAAAGTGCAACTAAGTACCAGCAAAGACCGGTTCACAGGCACAAAGATCAGAGAGAAAGGGCACTCGGCAACCCCAGTCCATGCGCCAACGCGAGAACATCCTCCTCAGGGCAAGGACCTGCAGCCGAACAGTGAACCACGTTCTAGAACCGGATCGCAGCACACTGACTGCGGATGCCCGCGATGGAGACTCGCTGTGTGAGCACAGAGACAGCCCGCTTAGCCCAATGCTTGAAGACCTCCTTTGAGCAGCACCGCGGCCCTCGTGCAAGGCAGACCCTGGCGATGCGGGCCAAAAAGGACCAGAAGTGGTCACCCAGGCCCCCCACAGTCTCCCAAGCCAGAGGTCGCATCTGCCGACCGCTCCCTTCCAGTGCAGAGTACAAGGCCACCTTAAGCTTCTCTGTTGCCGATACTGCCACGCCGGGCCTCGTGGCGCGAACCCCATGGGGGTTCACAGTGGTGACATGACATCCAGCACCCACGTGAGGCCAGACTCAGGATCAGTCAGCGTCAGATCCGGCCGAGGCTCACCCGGACCACCCACCTACAGCCCAGCTGCGCATCCACTCTCAACCGTGTGAATGAAACGTTGCTCCCGCAAGACATCCGCAAGCTCGTTCCCGATGGCGTTGTGGACGCGCTGAATCACGCCTCCACTCCGTCGCCTGGTAACCGCTGCCGGGTCAAGACCGTCCACCCCCACCAGCAACAAGTGTGGAAGATGGAGACCCAACCAGAGCTGAGCATGTAGACAAAAGTCTACTGGGACAAATACGTGCATTCACGCGGGCCCGACGGAGTAGCCTGCAGCCAGAGGGCGCTGCCTCTCGTCACTCTTGCCCAGCATCGCTAGTGGGCATAACGCACACAGTCGGTACAAGAGGTGCACGGACGCCCCCCCCCCCAGCACAGCCGCAGCGTTGCTGGTGTAGCTCCCCGACCCCCGCAATCCACCCCTCCCGCCGGAGAGAGTACCACAGCCGACACATCCTCTGATATAGGCCCACAGAGGAACTCTGCTGCATAGTCTCGACTGAGGGCAGGGCCTCGAAGACAAGCCGGGGCACCAGGTCCCAGTCCGGGGCAAGATGTTCCAATGCAGTCGCCGCTGGGAGGAAGGGAGCGAACTCACTGGAGAGGGCAGCAAGCAAATTGCCCGTTGCACAAGCATAGGCCAGAGGAGCACGGTCCCGCCCCCCCACCAATCCAGCTACCCCAATGGTGANCTCCCGCCGGAGAGAGTACCACAGCCGACACATCCTCTGATACAGGCCCACGGAGGAACTCTGCTGCATAGTCTCGACTGAGGGCAGGGCCTCGAAGACAAGCCGGGGCACCAGGTTCCAGTCCGGGGCAAGATGTTCCAATGCAGTCGCCGCTGGGAGGAAGGGAGCGAACTCACTGGAGAGGGCAGCAAGCAAATTGCCCGTTGCACAAGCATAGGCCAGAGGAGCACGGTCCCGCCCCCCCACCAATCCAGCTACCCCAATGGCGTATTGCAGCTGAGACTGCAAGTGAGCCAGGTGTTGGAGCTCATGGTCCATGGACCCCACTTGAGTGGCCGAAGAAACCTGCAGAAGGTGGAGGACCGCCTCCCATATGGCCATGTCAAAGCAGTGCAGGATGGACAGCCAACTGTCCTCTGGCGGGAGCGCCCGCACAAAGAAGTCCACCCGAGGGATGACGCAAAGGCGAAGCAGCAGCATGGCCGCCTGTACATCCTCCAACCGGCTCAGATAGGAAAGGCCACACAATTGCTCCTAGAGTCACCACTCAGCTCATGTACTCTGGAAGTCAGCTGAGCCCACCGGACTACCCAGTAGAACAACCCCATCTCGATGGCAAGGCAACCCTGCAAGTACCAGAGGGACAGCCTCCTCAGAGCAGTACGCTAGTAGGCACTTCCGCGGCTGGATGTACAGACCACGGAGTGCTACCGCCTCAGTCATGGCAGTGAAGGCAGCGGCAAGAAGCTGGGGCAGGGCCGTCACTGTCACATCATCCTCGTAAGCTCCGACATGCCCGTAGCAAGACCCCTAGGTGCCTCTCAGCCGCTGGGTCCCCGCCTCCAAGAGTGGAGCTAAGGCCAAATCCAACAGTGCCGGCCCAAGGGGATTCCCTTTGGGCACACCTCGCGCGCTCTTTCAGCACAGCCGGCGAACTGACGCCAAAGTAGATAAGCTGTGCCGGGTGGGTGGTAAACTGCCGGAGAAAAGGGATCCACGAGACCAAGCCCCAGTCACGAACTGCCTCAAAAACGGCCACCCACTTCACCATGTTAAAGGCATCGCGGAAATCCAGCCAAAAGAGCCAGAAAGAGGGGTTCATGGAGAGGATGACGTGCACACCGCGAACAAGCACGCCTGCTCCCTTTGAGACACCCACACCAAACTGATGAGGCCGAAGAGCTGAGTAGAGCCTGGACTTGTCTCGCAGGAGAAGACGACCTGCCAGACGAAGCAAAGCCTCTCCTATCGCCAGCGGCTGCACACCCTCCTCCTCCTTAGCACCCTTCAGGATGGGGATGAGCCTAATGCGGCCCAAGCACTCCGCTGCCGCGCGCGGCATCTCACCGTCAAGCATAGCCCACAGAACCCCTATCAGACTCTCAAAACCAACGGATGAGTCACGGGCCAGATCGCGCAAAAGGTCAGACGTCAAACCTCCGACGCCTCGGGGCGCCCCGCAGCAGAGCCCCGAGGCGCCTCACACAGCGTCTCTTCCACCATCTCCTCCGTTACCCCAGCGGCCCCCCCTCCCTGGACCTCGAAAGACTGGACCCAATCCGGAATGGGCAGCAGGGACGGCGGGTGTTGCTCCGGTAGGGCAGCCAGTGTCCGCGCCGTCCCCGCCGCCGGCGGGCGCTCCTCAAGCTATTGCATCACCCATGTGAGCGCGCCAGCATGAACCAGGCTGGCTGCACATTAACGCGCTCTCGCCGCCGCCTCCCCTTGAGCTGCTCCCGCCGCCTGACTGGTAGAGGAGCGGGCCACCACCCACGTGCGCTGGGCCGGACGCACTGCCTCACATGACTCCTCAAATAGGTCAGCCTACTCGCCAACCTTGAAGCGGACACACCGCTCCAACACCGCATCATCAATGGAGCGCAGGCTAGTGTGGACCTGTGCATTGGAGCCACTTCGTCCCCCGCGCAGGGGAGGTCGAAGGGGACCTTGACGGAAGGCCGGGTCACCCAGCTGCTCCTGGAAAGAAGGGACCCTGCAGATGAGCACCTGGAAGTGTAGGAGGAGCATCCAACAGCTGTAGAGCATGTCGGGGGAGAGATCCGGCTTCAAGCCTCAGGAGCAATAGCGCTGGAAGAGGAAGCTCACCCGGCGCCGCACCGTACCATAGAGACAGGCAAGCACGGCGGGGGCTTGCACCATCCGCTCCCAGTCCCCACCAGCAGTGCGCACTGCTCCCCCAAGCCGCTCCCAAGTGAAGCCCTCCAGACTCTCCCAAGCGATGACGACCCCAGGGGAGGGGCCGTCTAGANNNTCACCCAGCTGCTCCTGGAAAGAAGGGACCCTGCAGATGAGCACCTGGAAGTGTAGGAGGAGCATCCAACAGCTGTAGAGCATGTCGGGGGAGAGATCCGGCTTCAAGCCTCAGGAGCAATAGCGCTGGAAGAGGACGCTCACCCGGCGCCACACCGTACCATAGAGACGGGCAAGCACGGCGGGGGCTTGCACCATCCGCTCCCAGTCCCCACCAGCAGTGCGCACTGCTCCCCCAAGCCGCTCCCAAGTGAAGCCCTCCAGACTCTCCCAAGCGATGACGACCCCAGGGGAGGGGCCGTCTAGAGACACCAGGCGCTGCTGCTGGAGCCCCTCTAAATCCTGCAACACGACCTCCAATGTGACCAGAAGTGTCTCGGCATGGTGCGCTACTAGACCATTCGGGACTCCATCCCTCTGTCGCCTGCCCGGCGCCTGCCCGGCACCTGCAACGCATCTCCATCCTCGACAGGAAATCAACCACACCATTGAGTTCCCGACCAATCCAATGGAAGAATACCGAGACAATTCCCTCAGCAGCGGCACGCACAACATTGCGTCAGCGTCGCAGGCGATCCACCGTGACCCTCGACAAGCCCCCCATCGAAGTGATGACCACTCGCGAGTCATCCACAATCACTAGGCCACGGATGTCGCGCTCCTGAGCCAGCTCTATCTTAGCCAAGAGGGCGGCATACTCAGCAACGTTGTTGGTCGCCTCTCCCGACAGACGCGACCAGGTGGAGGAAAGGGGGATCCCCTCTGGGTTGAACAGCACCGCCCCTGCAGCCCCCACCCTCGACCCGGACAACGTTGCTGCTCCATTGAAGAATATCCAGTGATGACGGGTGGGAAAAGGAGGGAGAGCGAGGGGGGGAGGGGAGAGGAGGAGAGGGAGATGAGGCAGCGGGTCAGGAGGAAGAAGTAGGAGGGTTGGCACAGCAACAAGAGCAGGAGAGCGCAGAGAGAGGAGGTGAGCAGCGGAGGCGTCCTGATCCTGTAATGGTGTGGTCTGAAGAAGTAGTTGAGGTAGGTGAGGGAGAGCGGACGAGGGTGCTATGGCGGTACTGGCGCAGCTCCCGGTTCTCTGTAGCTACCAGGAGCTGAGGCCCCTGCCGGGGGCGGCGTCGGCTGCATCAGGCCCAATAGCTGCTACTCGGACTGCTGCCGCACCAACTGAAGCTGCAAGGAATCCTCCTGCCTTGCCTGGCGGCACTCCGCCTACTGGAGCACCTGCGTAGACGGTAGCAGCCCCTGCAGCTGCTGCTTAGGCGAAGGGGGCCTCATCTGCTATCAAATGTGGTCCCCCTGTCCTGATTGCTGTGGCAACTGCTGCAACAGCTCCTGCGGGTGCTCCTCAGACTGCTGCTCATCCGACTGGATGAAATCCAGCTGCCGCTGCTCTGACTGCTGTCGCACCTACTATCGCACCTGCAGCAGCACCTGCACCTGCAAATGTAGCTGATCGCGTCGCAACCGCTGCCGCCACACCCCCCACAGTAGCGGCTCGAGCAATGACGACAGGAGGGGGAGCAAGGAAGGCCATAGTGTTGACGGGCAAGGGACCCTATGCCCCCCCCAGGTACTCCTCCTCCGAGATCGGTGGCAGATCGTCCCCCCTAGCCGCCGTCGCTGAGAAGAGATCCTGCACCCTCGCTATACGAGGATGAAGGCGTCCGGACCAACCAGAGGGGAGCGCAGCCGGAGTCAACACCCTCAACTGGACGGAGAGAGAGAGTGCAGATGTGAACGAAATTGCAACTGCTGAGCAGGCGGCCACTGCTGCTGCTACTACTGCTGTTGCTGCTGTTTTGCTGCTGCTGCTGACTCTGGGGCCGCTACCGCTGCTGGTGTTGCTGGGGCTGCCGTGGAGAAAGGGGGGGGGACAGCCCACCAGACGCGACGGCAGATGCTGAATTTGCTACTGGGACTGCTGCTACTGCCACGGACACTGGGAGGCGGGTAGACCCTGCTGCTGCTGCTGCTGCTGCCAGAAAGACGCCATCTGACGTGGTGGCCCGTACGCAATGGGCAGCCGACGACCCAGCTCCTCCAGGTCGTAGTCGAGGCACCTACTCAGACGGAATGCGAGGCGACGCTCCTTTGGGCGGAGCCATGCCCGACCTAAGAGGAGGAGCAGCTTCGTGCGCTGCGCCGTGGCACCCCGCAGCTCCCAGCGGACCAGGCCACCCGGACCAGCTGAACCACTGGCACATGGGACGAGAAGGGCACGCCAAGATGCGTCACCCCCGACGTCCTCAGAGCGCGAGGACGGGGGGACTGTTGCTGTGCACAAGGCTGNTGCCGTGGAGAAAGGGGGGGGGGGGGAGCCAGCCCACCAGACGCGACGGCAGATGCTGAATTTGCTACTGGGACTCCTGCTACTGCCGCGGACACCAGGAGGCGGGTAGACCCTGCTGCTGCTGCTGCTGCTGCTGCCAGAAAGACGCCGTCTGACGTGGTGGCCCGTGCGCTATGGGCAGCCGACGACCCAGCTCCTCCAGGTCGTAGTCGAGGCACCTACTCAGACGGAATGCGAGGCGACGCTCCTTTGGGCGGAGCCATGCCCGACCTAAGAGGAGGAGCAGCTTCGTGCGCTGCGCCGTGGCACCCCGCAGCTCCCAGCGGACCAGGCCACCCGGACCAGCTGAACCACTGGCACATGGGACGAGAAGGGCACGCCAAGATGCGTCACCCCCGACGTCCTCAGAGCGCGAGGACGGGGGGACTGTTGCTGTGCACAAGGCTGCTACTGTGACAGCAGTCGACCCAGGAGGGGGGCAGAGGAGGGAGAGGGCAGCAGGGTGGGAGCTTGAGGCGCCGCGTGAAGGCTGGCGAGCTGTCTCTGGGGCAGGCACCTCTAGGGCCGTAACAAGCCGACACTCCAGGCCGGCCAGGCAGTCGAGAAGAGTCTGCTGCCGCTGCTGCTGCCGCTGCTACTGCTCCAGACGACTGATGCCCTCAAGAACCTGGGAAAGTAGGGGGTGAGGGGCATCAAGGTCAGCGTCAACAGGTGAATGGGAGGGGAGCAGATGCTGTTGCTGCAGCCGCTGCTGCTGTAGCGGCTGCCGCTGCTGGTGCTGCTGCTTCTCCTGAAGGAACTGCTGCTGCTGCCCCTCCATACGACGTACCACAGAGAGCACCTCGGAGAGAAGAGGCCCCGAGTGAGCGTGACCAGAGTCGGATGCGCCCCCCTGCCCCTTCCGCCTGAGTGCGGCAAAGGGCCATGTGTAGCTCAAGCTGCTGAATCCTCGAGGGTGTCGAGGGCAGCTGAATCCTCCTGGACCTGATCCTGCTCACCAGACCAAGTGGCCTCCATCCAGTCGCAAATAAGCGCTGACGAGAGGGTCCCCATGGCTGCATTGTGGGAAGCGGCGGCATGCGCATGCTCCGCCGCCTCAGCGGCCGCCTACCGAGCGAGACCCGCCATCCTGTCGAGAGACGGGTATGCTGACGACGTCTCCGCCCGGAGGGAGGCCACCTCTCCCCCAAGGAACTCGTGGACTTCCCGCAACTCCGACCGGAGGACCTCCATGCCCTAGACCTGCGCCCCTTCTACCATCTCCATCACTGTACAGAGCTGCCTGAAGCTGCGGGACGGATAGTCCGCAAGGTCCTGGGAGAACCTGGCCAGGAAAGACGCTGTCTGGCCCTGAACTGTGCATGTCCCTTACACCGGCAACAACCGCCATCAACTGATCGTGGGCTTGCTGCAAGACCGTGGATAGCCCGCTGCTCACAGGAGCCAACGCAGAAGGAGCAGCTGGAGCAGCGCTAGCAGACACGAGGGCAGTGCTCCCTGGGCCACCCACAGCCACCATGATCCCTGCGCACCCCAGACGCGAGACAAGTGCTCCGCCCATTGCGCGAGGATATCGGGCCGCATGTCGACGTCCGGGGGATCAGAAGACGAGGAGGCCATGGCAACGAGGTCGGTGTGGGAGGGACGAGTGTGGGACGGCCAGCAGGTCACCAGGACAGCTGGCTAGTCGCCAAGATGGTTAGTGGGTCGCCAGGACGGCTGGCAGTTCACTGTAACAGCTGGCAGGTCGTCAGGACGGCCAGCAGGTCGTCAGGGTGGCTGGCAGGTCGTCAGGACGGCTGGCAGGCTGTCAGGATGGCCAGCGGGTCGTCAGGACGATTGGCAGGTCGTCAGCACGATTGGCAGGTCGTCAGGACGGCCAGGAGGTCGTCAGGACGGCTGGCAGGTCATTAGGACAGGCAGGAGGTAGTCAGGACGGCTGGCAGGTCGTCAGGACGGCTGGCAGGTCGTCAGGACGGCTGGGTCGTCAGGACGGCTGGCAGGTCGTCAGGACGGCTGGGTCGTCAGGACGGCTGGCAGGTCGTCGGGAGGTTCCAGGACGGCTGGCAGGTCGTCAGGAGATTTTGGCCACATAGGACAAGAATCAGTCTAGACTAGGACACGTGAGACATGAGAATGCTTTTTTCCGTGCTTTTCGTCTCCACCTTATTGTGCTGTGGGCGGCGTTCGCATGCTTTCATACCCCAATGTTGTGCTGGTCAGGGGCGGCATTTGAATGTTCCTTCTCATCAATCACGTTTTAAGAAAAAGAAAGTTATCTATTCCCCCAAAGAAAAGGCAATAAGGAGCTCGATTCACCGCATCCTCAAGGTTATTCATCTAACCAGTACTAATCACTCACATAAATCCCAGATATCTGGGGTAATGAGTAGAAACCGGAATACTCCCAGTCAGCTGGTTGAAGCTCAAATCTCTGTGCTCAGACAGTATAGTCAGGAAATAAATGGATCTGCATGTCTCGGCTGAAAGCAAGTGTCTGGGCAGGAAGCATCATGTCTTTTCCCCAAGGATTTCATCCTTCAGAATGAAATAGAATGCAAGGTACACAAGAACTTTGGGGAGCTGGCCTACTACCATGGAGTTTCTTTTCACAAATTCAAAATGTACAATTCCTAGAGAGGTTACATTCAAAGAACTTGGACATGGTGCTGAGGAGGTTTGAGAGAAAAGAGTGCAAACATACTCGCATAGGGATGAAAAAAAAGAGGCTAGAAGCTGAACAAGAGCATGAACATAAACACTGATGCCCAGCCGATGCCCAATCCGGAGGGCGTGTAACGGACCGGCGGTTGCCATTGTAGCAGCTCCCAGAAGGGGGCCCATTGGGAGGTATTTTCAGCCCGGAACACTTATAATAACCAAAAAATAACACAAACACTGGAGAAGAACAGGAGGAGATGGCGGATATGCCATAACATCAGTGGCAGGCAGCACTACGTGCGCCATGGTAGCTATGTGGCCTGACCTTTCTTTGATGAAAAGCTAAGTAACCTGGTACCTGACCAGTCCAGGTTTGCTGCACTGGCAGGTGCATGACGTTCTAATCTACTACTTAAAGGCAACTAAGGGAATCGTGG
>SZWC01020584.1:18979-35773 GCA_023375785.1 Penium margaritaceum
TCAGAAACACAGTGGTCAGAAACACAGTGGTCAGAAACACAGTGGACAGAAACACAGTGGTCAGAAACACAGTGGTAAGAAACACAGTGGTCAGAAACACAGTAGTCAGAAACACAGTGGTCAGAAACACAGTGGTCAGAAACTCAGTGGTCAGAAACACAGTGGTCAGAAACACAGTGGTCAGAAACAGTGGTCAGAAACACAGTGGTGAGAAACACACTGGTCAGAAACACACTGGTCAGAAACACACTGGTCAGAAACACTGTGGTCAGAAACACACTGGTCTAAAACACTCGTCAGAAACACAGTGGTCAGAAACACAGTGGTCAGAGACAAAATGGTCAGAAACACTGTGGTCAGAAACACAGTGGTTAGAAACACAGTGCTCAGAAAAACAGTTGTCAGAAACACAGTGGTGAGAAACACACTGGTCAGAAACACATTGGTCAGAAACACAGTGGTCAGAAACACAGTGGTCAGAAACACACTGGTAAGAAACATAATGGTCAGAAACACAGTGATCATGAACACAGTGGTCAGAAACACAGTGGTCAGAAACACAGTGGTCAGAAACACAGTGGTCAGAAACACAATGGTCAGAAACACAGTGGTCAGAAACACAGGGGTCAGAAACACACTGGTCAGAATCACAGTGGTCAGAAACACAGTGGTCAGAAACACACTGGTCAGAAACACAGTGCTCAGAAACACTCGGGTCAGAAACACAGTGGTCAGAAACACAGTGGTCAGAAACACAGTGGTTAGAAACACAGTGGTGAGAAACACAGTGGTCAGAAACACAGTGGTCACAAACACAGTGGTCACAAACACAGTGGTCAGAAACATACTGGTCAGAAACACACTGGTCAGAAACACAGTGGTTAGAAACACAGTGGTGAGAAACACAGTGGTCAGAAACACAGTGGTCACAAACACAGTGGTCACAAACACAGTGGTCAGAAACATACTGGTCAGAAACACACTGGTCAGAAATACACTGGTCAGAAATACACTGGTCAGAAACACTGTGGTCAGAAACACAGTGGTCAGAAACACAGTGGTCAGAGACACAGTGGTCATAAACACAGTGGTCTGAAAACAAAGTGGTCAGAAACACAGTGGGCAGAAACACAGTGGTCAGAAACACAGTGGTCAGAAACACAGTGGTCAGAAACACAGTGGTCAGAAACACTGGGGTCAAAAACACAGTGGTCATAAACGCAGTGGTCAGAAACACTCTGATCAAAACACAGTGGTCAGAAACACAGTGGTCAGAAACACACTGGTCAGGAACACAGTGCTCAGAAACACAATGGTCAGAAGCACACTGGTCAGAAACACCCTGGTCGGAAACACAGTTGTCAGGAACACTGGTCAGAAACACAGTGGTCAGAAACACAGTGGTCAGAAACACAGTGGTCAGAAACACAGTGGTTACAAACACACTGGTCAGAAACACACTGGTCAGAAACACAGTGGTCAGAAACACAGTGGTCAGAAACACAGTGGTCAGAAACACAGTGGTTACAAACACACTGGTCAGAAACACACTGGTCAGAAACACACTGGTCAGAAATACACTGGTCAGAAACACAGTGGTCAGAAACACAGTGGTCAGAAACACAGTAGTCTGAAACACAGTGGTAAGAAACACAGTGGTCAGAAACGCATTGGTCTGAAACACAGTGGTCAGAAACACAGTGGTAAGAAACACAGTGGTCAGAAACACAGTAGTCAGAAACACAGTGGTCAGAAACACAGTGGTCCGAAACACAGTGCTCTGAAACACAGTGGTCAGAAACACAGTGGTCCAATACACAGTGGTAAGAAAGACAGTGGTCAGAAACAGTGGTCAGAAACACAGTGGTGAGAAACACACTGGTCAGAAACACACTGGTCAGAAACACAGTGGTCAGAAACATAGTGGTCAGAAACACAGTGTTCAGAAACACAGTGGTCAGAAACACAGTGGTCAGAAACACAGTGGTCAGAAACACAGTGGTCAGAAACACAGTGGTCAGAAACAAACTGGTCAGAAATACACTGGTCAGAAATACAGTGGTCAGAAACTCAGGGGTCAGAAACACACTGCTCAGAAACACACGGGTCAGAAACACAGGGGTCAAAAACACAGTGGCCAGAAACACACTGGTCTAAAACACTCGTCAGAAACACAGTGCTCAGAAACACTCGGGTCAGAAACACAGGGGTCAAAAACACAGTGGCCAGAAACACACTGGTCTAAAACACTCGTCAGAAACACAGTGCTCAGAAACACTCGGGTCAGAAACACAGGGGTCAAAAACACAGTGGCCAGAAACACACTGGTCTAAAACACTCGTCAGAAACACAGTGCTCAGAAACACTCGGGTCAGAAACACAGGGGTCAAAAACACAGTGGCCAGAAACACACTGGTCTAAAACACTCGTCAGAAACACAGTGCTCAGAAACACTCGGGTCAGAAACACAGGGGTCAAAAACACAGTGGCCAGAAACACACTGGTCTAAAACACTCGTCAGAAACACAGTGCTCAGAAACACTCGGGTCAGAAACACAGGGGTCAAAAACACAGTGGCCAGAAACACACTGGTCTAAAACACTCGTCAGAAACACAGTGCTCAGAAACACTCGGGTCAGAAACACAGGGGTCAAAAACACAGTGGCCAGAAACACACTGGTCTAAAACACTCGTCAGAAACACAGTGCTCAGAAACACTCGGGTCAGAAACACAGGGGTCAAAAACACAGTGGCCAGAAACACACTGGTCTAAAACACTCGTCAGAAACACAGTGCTCAGAAACACTCGGGTCAGAAACACAGGGGTCAAAAACACAGTGGCCAGAAACACACTGGTCTAAAACACTCGTCAGAAACACAGTGCTCAGAAACACTCGGGTCAGAAACACAGGGGTCAAAAACACAGTGGCCAGAAACACACTGGTCTAAAACACTCGTCAGAAACACAGTGCTCAGAAACACTCGGGTCAGAAACACAGGGGTCAAAAACACAGTGGCCAGAAACACACTGGTCTAAAACACTCGTCAGAAACACAGTGCTCAGAAACACTCGGGTCAGAAACACAGGGGTCAAAAACACAGTGGCCAGAAACACACTGGTCTAAAACACTCGTCAGAAACACAGTGCTCAGAAACACTCGGGTCAGAAACACAGGGGTCAAAAACACAGTGGCCAGAAACACACTGGTCTAAAACACTCGTCAGAAACACAGTGCTCAGAAACACTCGGGTCAGAAACACAGGGGTCAAAAACACAGTGGCCAGAAACACACTGGTCTAAAACACTCGTCAGAAACACAGTGCTCAGAAACACTCGGGTCAGAAACACAGTGGTCAGAAACACAGTGGTCAGAAACACAGTGGTCAGAATCAAACTGGTCAGAAACACAGTGCTCAGAAACACACTGGTCAGAAACACACTGGTCAGAAAGACACTGGTGAGAAACACAGTTATCAGAAACACAGTGGTCAGAAACACAGTGGTCGGAAACACTGTGGTCAAAAACACAGTGGCCACAAACACACTGGTCAGAAATACACTGGTCAGAAACACACTGGTCAGAAACACTCTGGTCAGAAACACACTGGTCAGAAACACAGTTGTCAGAAACACAGCGGTCAGAAACACAGTGGTCAGAAACACAATGCTAAGAAACACACAGGTCAGAAACACATTGGTCAGAAGCACAGTGGTCAGAAACACAGTGGTCAGAAACACACTGGTCAGAAACACAGTGGTCAGAAACACAGTGGTCAGAAACACAGTGGTCAGAAACACAGTGGTCAGAAACACACTGGTCAGAAACACAGTGCTCAGAAACACAGTGGTCAGAAACACAGTGGTCAGAGACATACTGGTCAGAAACACAGTGGTCAGAAACACAGTCGTCAGAAACACTGTGGTCAGAAACACAGTGGTCAGAAACACAGGGGTCAGAAACACAGTGGTCAGAATCACAGTGGTCAGAAACACACTGGACAGAGACACAGTGGTCAGAAACATAGTGGTCAGAAACACATTGGTCAGAAACACCACAGTGCTCAGAAACACACTAGTCAGAAACACAGTGGTCAGAAACACAGTGGTCAGAGACATACTGGTCAGAAACACAGTGGTCAGAAACACAGTCGTCAGAAACACTGTGGTCAGAAACACAGTGGTCAGAAACACAGGGGTCAGAAACACAGTGGTCAGAATCACAGTGGTCAGAAACACACTGGACAGAGACACAGTGGTCAGAAACATAGTGGTCAGAAACACATTGGTCAGAAACACCACAGTGCTCAGAAACACACTAGTCAGAAACACAGTGGTCAGAAACACAGTGGTCAGAGACATACTGGTCAGAAACACAGTGGTCAGAAACACAGTCGTCAGAAACACTGTGGTCAGAAACACAGTGGTCAGAAACACAGGGGTCAGAAACACAGTGGTCAGAATCACAGTGGTCAGAAACACACTGGACAGAGACACAGTGGTCAGAAACATAGTGGTCAGAAACACATTGGTCAGAAACACCACAGTGCTCAGAAACACACTAGTCAGAAACACAGTGGTCAGAAACACAGTGGTCAGAGACATACTGGTCAGAAACACAGTGGTCAGAAACACAGTCGTCAGAAACACTGTGGTCAGAAACACAGTGGTCAGAAACACAGGGGTCAGAAACACAGTGGTCAGAATCACAGTGGTCAGAAACACACTGGACAGAGACACAGTGGTCAGAAACATAGTGGTCAGAAACACATTGGTCAGAAACACCACAGTGCTCAGAAACACACTAGTCAGAAACACAGTGGTCAGAAACACAGTGGTCAGAGACATACTGGTCAGAAACACAGTGGTCAGAAACACAGTCGTCAGAAACACTGTGGTCAGAAACACAGTGGTCAGAAACACAGGGGTCAGAAACACAGTGGTCAGAATCACAGTGGTCAGAAACACACTGGACAGAGACACAGTGGTCAGAAACATAGTGGTCAGAAACACATTGGTCAGAAACACCACAGTGCTCAGAAACACACTAGTCAGAAACACAGTGGTCAGAAACACAGTGGTCAGAGACATACTGGTCAGAAACACAGTGGTCAGAAACACAGTCGTCAGAAACACTGTGGTCAGAAACACAGTGGTCAGAAACACAGTGGTCAGAGACACAGTGGTCATAAACACAGTGGTCTTAAAACAAAGTGGTCAGAAACACAGTGGGCAGAAACACAGTGGTCAGAAACACAGTGGTCAGAAACACAGTGGTCAGAAACACAGTGGTCAGAAACACAGGGGTCAAAAACACAGTGGTCATAAACGCAGTGGTCAGAAACACTCTGGTCAAAACACAGTGGTCAGAAACACAGTGGTCAGAAACACACTGGTCATGAACACAGTGCTCAGAAACACAATGGTCAGAAACACACTGGTCAGAAACACACTGGTCAGAAACACAGTTGTCAGGAACACTGGTCAGAAACACAGTGGTCAGAAACACAGTGGTCAGAAACACAGTGGTCAGAAACACAGTGGTTACAAACACACTGGTCAGAAACATACTGGTCAGAAACACACTGGTCAGAAATACACTGGTCAGAAACACAGTGGTCAGAAACACAGTGGTCAGAAACACAGTAGTCTGAAACACAGTGGTCAGAAACACAGTGGTCAGAAACACATTGGTCTGAAACACAGTGGTCAGAAACACAGTGGTAAGAAACACAGTGGTCAGAAACACAGTAGTCAGAAACACAGTGGTCAGAAACACAGTGGTCAGAAACACCGTGCTCTGAAACACAATGGTCAGAAACACAGTGGTCAAAAACACAGTGGTAAGAAAGACAGTGGTCAGAAACAGTGGTCAGAAACACAGTGGTGAGAAACACACTGGTCAGAAACACACTGGTCAGGAACACACTGGTCAGAAACATAGTGGTCAGAAACACACAGGTCAGAAACACAGTGGTCAGAAACACAGTGGTCAGAAACACAGTGGTCAGAGACATACTGGTCAGAAACACAGTGTTCAGAAACACAGTGGTCAGAAACACAGTGGTCAGAAACACAGTGGTCAGAAACACAGTGGTCAGAAACACAGTGGTCAGAAACAAACTGGTCAGAAATACACTGGTCAGAAACACTGTGGTCAGAAACACAGTGGTCAGAAACACCGTGGTCAGAAACATAGTGGTCAGAAACACACTGGTCAGAAACATAGTGGTCAGAAACACACTGGTCAGAAACATAGTGGTCAGAAACACACTGGTCAGAAACATAGTGGTCAGAAACACACTGGTCAGAAACATAGTGGTCAGAAACACACTGGTCAGAAACATAGTGGTCAGAAACACACTGGTCAGAAACATAGTGGTCAGAAACACACTGGTCAGAAACATAGTGGTCAGAAACACACTGGTCAGAAACATAGTGGTCAGAAACACACTGGTCAGAAACATAGTGGTCAGAAACACACTGGTCAGAAACATAGTGGTCAGAAACACACTGGTCAGAAACATAGTGGTCAGAAACACACTGGTCAGAAACATAGTGGTCAGAAACACACTGGTCAGAAACATAGTGGTCAGAAACACACTGGTCAGAAACATAGTGGTCAGAAACACACTGGTCAGAAACATAGTGGTCAGAAACACACTGGTCAGAAACATAGTGGTCAGAAACACACTGGTCAGAAACATAGTGGTCAGAAACACACTGGTCAGAAACATAGTGGTCAGAAACACACTGGTCAGAAACATAGTGGTCAGAAACACACTGGTCAGAAACATAGTGGTCAGAAACACACTGGTCAGAAACATAGTGGTCAGAAACACACTGGTCAGAAACATAGTGGTCAGAAACACACTGGTCAGAAACATAGTGGTCAGAAACACACTGGTCAGAAACATAGTGGTCAGAAACACACTGGTCAGAAACATAGTGGTCAGAAACACACTGGTCAGAAACATAGTGGTCAGAAACACACTGGTCAGAAACATAGTGGTCAGAAACACACTGGTCAGAAACATAGTGGTCAGAAACACACTGGTCAGAAACATAGTGGTCAGAAACACACTGGTCAGAAACATAGTGGTCAGAAACACACTGGTCAGAAACATAGTGGTCAGAAACACACTGGTCAGAAACATAGTGGTCAGAAACACACTGGTCAGAAACATAGTGGTCAGAAACACACTGGTCAGAAACATAGTGGTCAGAAACACACTGGTCAGAAACATAGTGGTCAGAAACACACTGGTCAGAAACACAGTGGTCAGAAACACAGTGGTCAGAAACACAGTGGTCAGAATCAAACTGGTCAGAAACACAGTGCTCAGAAACACACTGGTCAGAAACACACTGGTCAGAAAGACACTGGTGAGAAACACAGTTGTCAGAAACACAGTGGTCAGAAACACAGTGGTCAGAAACACTGTGGTCAAAAACACAGTGGCCACAAACACACTGGTCAGAAACACACTGGTCAGAAACACACTGGTCAGAAATACACTGGTCAGAAACACAGTGGTCACAAACACAGTGGTCAAAAACACAGTGGTCAGAAACACAGTGGTCAGAAACACAGTGGTCAGAAACACCGTGGTCAGAAACACAGTGGTAAGAAACACAGTGGTCAGAAACACAGTAGTCAGAAACACAGTGGTCAGAAACACAGTGGTCAGAAACACACTGGTCAGAAACATTCTGGTCAGAAACACAGTGGTCAAAAACACACTGGTCTGAAACACAGTGGTCAGAAACGCAGTGGTCAGAAACACAGTGGTCAGAGACAAAATGGTCAGAAACACAGTGGTCTGAAACACAGTGGTCAGAAACACTGTGTTCAGAAACACAGTGGTCAGAAACACAGTGGTCAGAAATACAGTGGTCAGAAACACACTGGTCAGAAACACACTGGTCAGAAACACAGTGGTCAGAAACACAATGGTAAGAAACACACTGGTCAGAAACACATTGGTCAAAAACACAGTGGTCAGAAACACAGTGGTCAGAAACACACTGGTCAGAAACATAGTGGTCAGAAACACAGTGGTCATGAACACAGTGGTCAGAAACACAGTGGTCAGAAACACAGTGGTCAGAAACACAGTGGTCAGAAACACAGTGGTCAGAAACACAATGGTCAGAAACACAGTGGTCAGAAACACAGTGGTCAGAAACACAGTGGTCAGAAACACAGTGGTCAGAAACACAGTGGTCAGAAACACAGTGGTCAGAAACACAATGGTCAGAAACATTGTGGTGAGAAACACAGTGGTCAGAAACACAGGGGTCAGAAACACAGTGGTCAGAATCACAGTGGTCAGAAACACACTGGTCAGAAACACAGTGGTCAGAAGCACAGTGGTCAGAAACACACTGGTCAGAAACACAGTGCTCAGAAACACTCTGGTCAGAAACACAGTGGTCAGAAACACAGTGGTCAGAAACACAGTGGTCAGAAACACAGTGGTGAGAAACACAGTGGTCAGAAACACAGTGGTCACAAACACAATGGTCACAAACACACTGGTCAGAAACACACTGGTCAGAAACACACTGGTCAGAAATACACTGGTCAGAAATACACTGGTCAGAAACACAGTGGTCAGAAACACAGTGGTCAGAAACACAGTGGTCAGAAACACAGTGGTCATAAACACAGTGGTCAGAAAACAAAGTGGTCAGAAAGACAGTGGTCAGAAACACAGTGGTCAGAAACACAGTGGTCATAAACACAGTGGTCAGAAAACAAAGTGGTCAGAAAGACAGTGGTCAGAAACACAGTGGTCAGAAACACAGTGGTCAGAAACACAGTGGTCAGAAACACAGTAGTCAGAAACACAGGGGTCAAAAACACAGGGGTCAAAAACACAGTGGTCATAAACACAGTAGTCAGAAACACTCTGGTCAAAACACAGTGGTCAGAAACACAGTGGTCAGAAACACACTGGTCAGGAAAACAGTACTCAGAAACACACTGGTCAGAAACACACTGGTCAGAAACACACTGGTCAGAAACACAGTTGTCAGGAGCACTGTGGTCAGAAACACAGTGGTCAGAAACACAGTGGTCAGAAACACAGTGGTCACAAACACACTGGTCAGAAACACACTGGTCAGAAACACACTGGTCAGAAATACACTGGTCAGAAACACAGTGGTCAGAAACACAGTGGTCAGAAACACACTGGTCAGAAATATGGTCAGAAGAAACACAGTGGTCAGAAACACAGTGGTCGGAAACACAGTGGTTAGAAACACAGTGGTCAGAAACACAGTGGTCAGAAACACATTGGTCTGAAACACAGTGGTCAGAAACACAGTGGTAAGAAACACAGTGGTCAGAAACAAAGTAGTCAGAAACACAGTGGTCAGAAACAGAGTGGTCAGAAACACAGTGCTCTGAAACACAGTGGTCAGAAACACAGTGGTCAAAAACACAGTGGTAAGAAACACTGTGGTCAGAAACAGTGGTCAGAAACACAGTGGTGAGAAACACACTGGTCAGAAACACACTGGTCAGGAACACACTGGTCAGAAACACCGTCGTCAGAAACATAGTGGTCAGAAACACAGTGTTCAGAAACACAGTGGTCAGAAATACCGTGGTCAGAAACACAGTGGTCAGAAACACAGTGGTCAGAAACAAACTGGTCTGAAAGACACTGGTCAGAAACACAGTGGTCAGAAAGACAATGGTAAGAAACACACTGGTCTGAAACACATTGGTCAGAAACACAGTGGTCAGAAACAGAGTGGTCAGAAACACACTGGTCAGAAACACAGTGGTCAGAAACACAGTGGTCATGAACGCAGTGGTCAGAAACACAGTGGTCAGAAACACAGTGGTCAGAAATACAGTGGTCAGAAACACAGTGGTCAGAAACACAGTGGTCAGAAACACAGTGGTCAGAAATACAGTGGTCAGAAACACAGTGGTCAGAAACACAGTGGTCAGAAACACAGTGGTCAAAAACACAGGGGTCAGAAACACAGTGGTCAGAATCATAGTGGTCAGAAACACCACAGTGCTCAGAAACAAACTGGCCAGAAACACAGTGGTCAGAAACACAGTGGTCAGAAACACTGTGGTCAGAAAAACAGTTGTCAAAAACAGAGTGGTTAGAAACACAGTGGTCAGAAACACAGTGGTAAGGAACATAGTGACAGAAACACAGTGGTCAGAAACACAGTGGTCAGAAACACAGTGGTCAGAAACACAGTGGTCAGAAACAGTGGTCAGAAACACAGTGGTGAGAAACACACTGGTCAGAAACACACTGGTCAGAAACACACTGGTCAGAAACACACTGGTCAGAAACACAGTTGTCAGAAACACAGTGGTCAGAAACACAGTGGTCAGAGACATACTGGTCTGAAACACCGTGGTCAGAAACACAGTGGTCAGAAACACAGTGGTCAGAAACACAGTGGTCAGAAACACAGTGGTCAGAAACACAGTGGTGAGAAACACACTGGTCAGAAACACAGTGGTCAAAAACACAATGGTAAGAAAGACACTGGTCAGAAACACAGTGGTCAGAAACACAGTGGTCAGAAACACACTGGTTAGAAACAGAGTGGTGAGAAACACAGTGGTCATGAACAGAGTGGTCAGAAACACAGTGGTTAGAAACACAGTGGTCAGAAACACAGTGGTCAGAAACACAGTGGTCAGAAACACAGTGGTCAGAAACACAGTGGTCAGAAACACAGTGGTCAGAAACACAGTGGTCAGAAACACATTGGTCAGAAACACAGTGGTCAGAAACACAGTGGTCAGAAAGACAGTTGTCAGAAACACAGTGGTAAGAAACATAGTGGTCAGAAATACAGTGGTCAGAAACACAGTGGTCAGAAACACAGTGGTCAAAAACACAGTGGTCAGAAACACAGTGGTCAGAAACACAGTGGTCACAAGCATTGTGGTCACAAACGCACTGGTCAGAAACCCACTGGTCAGAAACACACTTGTCAGAAATACACTGGTCAGAATCACAGTTGTCAGAAACACAGTGGTCAGAAACAAAGTGGTCAGTAACACTGTGGTCAGAAACACAGTGGTCAGAAACACAGTGGTCAGAAACACAGTGGTCAGAAACACAGTGTTCAGAAACACAGTGGTAAGAAACATAGTGGTCAGAAACACAGTGGTCAGAAACACAGTGGTCAGAAACACAGTGGTCAGAAACACAGTGCTCAGAAACAGTGGTCAGAAACGCAGTGGTCTGAAACACAGTGGTCACAAGCACAGTGGTCACAAACGCACTGGTCAGAAACCCACTGGTCAGAAACATTGTGGTCAGAAACACACGGGTCAGAAACACAGTCGTCAGAAACACAGTGCTCAGAAACAGTGGTCAGAAACGCAGTGGTCTGAAACACAGTGGTCACAAGCACAGTGGTCACAAACGCACTGGTCAGAAACCCACTGGTCAGAAACATTGTGGTCAGAAACACACGGGTCAGAAACACAGTCGTCAGAAACACAGTGCTCAGAAACAGTGGTCAGAAACGCAGTGGTCTGAAACACAGTGGTCACAAGCACAGTGGTCACAAACGCACTGGTCAGAAACCCACTGGTCAGAAACATTGTGGTCAGAAACACACGGGTCAGAAACACAGTCGTCAGAAACACAGTGCTCAGAAACAGTGGTCAGAAACGCAGTGGTCTGAAACACAGTGGTCAGAAACACAGTGGTCAGAAACACAGTGGTCAGAAACACAGTGGTCAGACACACAGTGGTCAGAAACACAGTGGTCAGAAACACAGTGGTCAGAAACACAGTGGTCAGAAACACAGGGGTCAGAAACACAGTGGTCAGAATCACAGTGGTCAGAAACACACTGGTCAGAAACATAGTGGTCACAAACACAGTGGTCGGAAACACACTGGTCAAAAACACAGTGCTCAGAAACACACTGGTCAAAAACACAGTGGTCAGAAACACAGTGGTCAGAAACACTGTGGTCGGAAACACAGTGGTCAGAAACACAGTGGTCAGAAACACAGTGGTCCCAAACACAGTGGTCACAAACACACTGGTCAGAAACACACTGGTCAGAAACACACTGGTCAAAAATACACTGGTCAGAAACACAGTGGTCAGAAACACAGTGGTCACAAACACAGTGGTCAGGAACACAGTGGTAAGAATGACAGTGGTCATAAACACAGAGGTCAGAATGACAGTGGTCATAAACACAGAGGTCAGAAACAGAGTGGTCAGAAACACAGTGGTCAGAAACACAGTGGTCAGAAACACAGTGGTCAGAATCAGAGTGGTCAGAAACACAGAGGTCAGAAACAGAGTGGTCAGAAACACAGTGGTCAGAAACACAGTGGTCAGAAACACAGTGGTCAGAATCAGAGTGGTCAGAAAAATGGTTAAAAACACAGTGGTCAGAAACACAGTGGTGAGAAACACAGTGGTCAGAAACACAATGGTGGGAAACACAGTGGTCAGAAACACAATGGTCAGAAACACAGTGGTCAGAAAAACAGTGGTCAGAAACACAGTGGTCAGAAACACAGTGGTCAGAAACACTGGGGTCGAAAACACTGTGGTAAAAAACACAGTGGTAAGAAACACACTGGTCAGAAACACAATGGTCAGAAACACAGTGGTGAGCAACACAGTGGTCACAAACACACTGGTCAGAAACACATTGGTCAGAAACACACTGGTCAGAAATACACTGGTCAGAAACATTGTGGTCAGATACACAGTGGTCAGAAACACAGTGGTCAGAAACACAGTGGTAAGAAAGAGAGTGGTCAGAAACACAGTAGTCAGAAACACGATGGTCAGAAACACAGTGGTCAGAAACACAGTGGTCTGAAACACAGTGGTCAGAAACACAGTGGTCAGAAACACAATGGTAAGAAACACAGTGGTCAGAAACAGTGGTCGGAAACACAGTGGTGAGAAACACACTGATCAGAAACACAGTGGTCAGAAACACACTGGTCAGAAACACAGTGGTGAGAAACACAGTGGTCAGAGACATACTGGTCAATAACACAGTGGTCAGAAACACAGTGGTCAGAAACACAGTGGTCAGAAACACAGTGGTCAGAAACAAAGTGGTCAGAAACACACTGGTCAGAAATACACTGGTCGGAAACACAGTGGTCAGAAATACAATTATAAGAAACACAGTGGTCAGAAACACATTGGTCAGAAACACAGTGGTCAGAAACACAGTGGTCAGAAACACTGTGGTCAGAATGACAGTGGTTAGAAACACAGTGGTCAGAAGCACAGTGGTCAGAAACACAGTGGTCATGAACACAGTGGTCAGAAACACAGTGGTCAGAAACACAGTGGTCAGAAACACATTGGTCAGAAACACAGTGCTCAGAAACACAGTGGTCAGAAACACACGGGTCAGAAACACAGTGCACAGAATCATAGGGGTCACAAACACACTGGTCAGAAACACAGTGGTCAGAAACACCGTGGTCAGAAACACACTGGTCAGAAACACAGTGTTCAGAAACACACTGGTCAGAAACACAGTGGTCAGAAACACAGTGGTCAGAAACACAGTGGTTAGAAACACAGTGGTCAGAAACACAGTGGTCAGAAACACAGTGAGGAGAAACACAGTGGTCAGAAACAGTGGTCAGAAACACAGTTGTGAGAAACACACTGGTCAGAAACACACTGGTCAAAAATACACTGGTCAGAAACACAGTGGTCAGAAACACACTGGTCAGAAACACAGTGGTCAGTACCACAGTGGTCAGAAACACAGTGGTGAGAGACAGACTGGTCAGAAACACAGTGTTCAGAAACACAGTGGTCAGAAACACAGTGGTCAGAAACACAGTGGTCAGAAACACAGTGGTCAGAAACACAGTGGTCAGAAACACACTGGTCAGAAACACAGTGTTCAGAAACACAGTGGTCAGAAACACAGTGGTCAGAAACACAGTGGTCAGAAACACAGTGGTCAGAAACACAGTGGTCAGAAACACACTGGTCAGAGATACAGTGGTCAGAAGCACAGTGGTCAGAAACACAATGGTAAGAAACACACTGGTCAGAAAGACATTGGTCAGAAACACAGTGGTCAGAAACACAGTAGTCAGAAACACACTGGTCAGAAATACAGTGGTCAGAAACACAGTAGTCATGAACACAGTGGTAAGAAACACAGTGGTCAAAAACACAGTGGTCAGAAACACAGTGGTCAGAAACACAGTGGTCAGAAACACAGTAGTCAGAAACATAGTGGTCAGAAACACAAGGATCAGAAACACAGTGGTCAGAATCACAGTGTTCAGAAACACAGTGGTCAGAAACACAGTGGTCAGAAACACGGTGGTCAGAAACACATTGGTCAGAAACTCCACAGTGCTCAGAAACACACTGGTCAGAAACACAGTGGTCAGAAACACAGTGGCAAGAAACACAATGGTCAGAAACATTGTGGTCAGTAACACAGTGGTCAGAAACACAGTGGTCACAAACACAGTGGTCACAAACACACTGGTCTGAAACACACTGGTCAGAAACACACTGGTCAGAAATACACTGGTCAGAAACACAGTGGTCAGAAACACAGTGGTCAGAAACACAGTGGTCACAAACACACTGGTCTGAAACACACTGGTCAGAAACACACTGGTCAGAAATACACTGGTCAGAAACACAGTGGTCAGAAACACAGTGGTCAGAAACACAGTGGTCAGAAACACAGTAGTCAGAAACACAGTGGTCAGAAACACAGTGGTAAGAAACACAGTGGTCAGAAACACAGTGATCAGAAACACAGTGGTCAGAAACACAGTGTTCAGAAACACAGTGGTCAGAAACAGTGGTCAGAAACACAGTGGTGAGAAACACACTGATCAGAAACACACTGGTCAGAAACACACTGGTCAGAAACACAGTGGTCAGAAACATACTGGTCAGAAACACTGTGGTCAGAAACATTGTGGTCAGAAACACAGTGGCAAGGGACATACTGGTCAGAAACACAGTGGTCAGAAACACAGTGGTCAGAATCACAGTGGTCAGAAATACAGTGGTCAGAAACACAGTGGTCAGAAACACAGTGGTCAGAAACACACTGGTCAGAAACACAGTGGTCAGAAACACAATGGTAAGAAACACACAGGTCAGAAACACATTGGTCAGAAACACAGTGGTCAGAAACACACTGGTCAGAAACACAGTGGTCAGAAACACAATGGTAAGAAACACACTGGTCAGAAACACAGTGGTCAGAAACACAGTGGTCAGAAACACACTGGTGAGAAACACAGTGGTCAGAAACATAGTTGTCATGAACACAGTGGTCAGAAACACAGTGGTCAGAAACACAGTGGTTAGAAACACAGTGGTCAGAAACACAGTGGTCAGACACACAGTGGTCAGAAACACAGTGGTCAGAAACACAGTGGTCAGAAACACAGTGGTTAGAAACACAGTGGTCAGAAACACAGTGGTCAGACACACAGTGGTCAGAAACACAGTGGTCAGAAACACAGTGGTCAGAAACACAGTGGTCAGAAACACATGGGTCAGAAACACAGTGGTCAGAATCACAGTGGTCAGAAACACACTGGTCAGAAACATAGTGGTCAGAAACACAGTGGTCAGAAACACACTGGTCAGAAACACAGTGCTAAAAAACACACTGGTCAAAAACACAGTGGCCAGAAACACAGTGGTCAGAAACACTGTGGTCAGAAACACAGTGGTCAGAAACACAGTGGTCAGATACACAGTGGTCACAAACACAGTGGTCACAAACACACTGGTCAGAAACACACTGGTCCGAAACACACCGGTCAGAAATACACTGGTCAGAAACACAGTGGTCAGAAACACAGTGGTCAGAAACACAGTGGTCAGAAACACAGTGGTAAAAATGACAGTGATCATAAACACAGAGGTCAGAATGACAGTGGTCATAAACACAGAGGTCAGAAACAGAGTGGTCAGAAACACAGTGGTCAGAAACACAATGGTTTTTTGACCATTGTGTTTCTAACCACTGTGTTTCTGACCACTGTGTTTCTGACCACTGTGTTCATGACAACTATGTTTCTGACCACTGTGTTTCTCACCAGTGTGTTTCTGACCACTGTGTTTCTGACCACTGTGTTTCTGACCAGTGTGTTTCTTACCATTGTGTTTCTGACCAGTGTGTTTCTCACCACTGTGTTTCTACACAGTGGTGAGAAACACAGTGGTCAGAATCAGAGTGGTCAGAAAAATGGTAAAAAACACAGTGGTCGGAAACACAGTGGTGAGAACTGGTCAGAAACACAATGGTGAGAAACACAGTGGTCAGAAACACAATGGTCATAAAACACAGTGGTCAGAAACACAGTGGTCAGAAACACAGTGGTCAGAAACACAGTGGTCAGAAACACAGGGGTCGAAAACACTGTGGTAGAAAACACAGTGGTCAGAAACACACTGGTCAGAAACACAGTGGTCAGAAACACAGTGGTGAGCAACACAGTGGTCACAAACACACTGGTCAGAAACACATTGGTCAGAAACACCCTGGTCAGAAATACACTGGTCAGAAACATAGTGGTCAGATACACAGTGGTCAGAAACACAGTGGTCAGAAACACAGTGGTCAGAAACACAGTGGTCAGAAACACAGTGGTCAGAAACACAGTGGTAAGAAACACAGTGGTCAGAAACACAGTAGTCAGAAACACGATGGTGAGAAACACAGTGGTCAGAAACACTGTGGTCAGAAACACAGTGGTCAGAAACACAGTGGTCAGAAACACACTGGTCAGAAACACA
>SZWC01020585.1:24972-38294 GCA_023375785.1 Penium margaritaceum
TTCCGCGCAGCCTCCGCGCAGCCGCCACTGGGCGGCTGCACGCTCGCGCAGGACCGCGAGCGAAACAACAAAAAAAACGTCAGCGTCGACGCTGACGTCAGCATCCTGCTTGCTGACGTCATCAGGTCGTGCTGACGTCAGCAACCACCTGCTGACGTCAGCACCATACTTAGACAAATTTTTGGCCGGAGAGTCAAAAATTGCCGGCGTCTGAACTCCTCGAGAAACGCTGACGGTTTTGAAATCCGACAAACCTGACCTGCCTTTCCATACTGAGAGGCGACATGGAGTCGGACAAGGGGAAGGCGACTGGTGATCCCTCCTCCTCCTCCTCTGGCGTCCTGAGCCCACGCTCGCAGGCCATTGAGGACCTGCGGAGCCAGCAGGTTGAGATGCGCCGCCTCCAGCGGGAGCAGACTGAGGCCATCCGCACGCTGACTGAGCTCCTGCGTAGCCAGTCCACAGACCCACGGCAGGTTTCCGAGGGAGCTGTCGACGTCGCGATCCCTACACAGCAGTCAGCTCGTGCACCATCTACAGGAGCTCGACCTGACCCAGTCACCCGTACGCTGACTGAGCTTCTGCGTGGCCAGTCCTCAGCTCCACGGAAGGGTTCCGAGGGAGCTCCTGGCATCGCGTTCTCTGCACAGCAGTCGGCTCAGGGACCTGGTACGGGTGCTCGGCCTGACCCACCACCTTCAGACCTCCTGGATGATGAGCCATTCATGCCAGGCATGACAGACGACTCCCCGGATCATGACATCCGGGTCCTTCAGGAGCGCCTCCGTCAGCTGCAGACGGGCACCAGATCTCCTATGGTGCCTACGGTGCGACTGTCACCTGACTATCCCGGTGACTATCCCCTTCCAGGTTTCTTCCCTGTCTCTCGCCCTCCTCAGCCTATGGCTGCTCTTCCCACGGAGCGGCAGCCAAAGGACTTTGAGGCACCACCCCCACGGTACATCATCGAGGATGGGTTTGACTGCTGGGAGATCCTGTTTCAGGTGTGGGCCACCTCCGAGGGAGTTTGGCCGTACAACCACAGCCCATACCAGACTGCAGACCCAGCACAGGTGTCGACAGCTGCTCGGGCCATGCGAGGACTTCTTTACGCTATGCCACGCGAGACTGTCGTCGACTTCCGCCCCTTCCTTGGCGAGGCTGGCACAGGCACCGGAGCTGATCCTCGTGGAGGCTGGGATCTAGCGCTGTCCTTACTGGCCGCAGAGACGCACGCCACGCGTGCGTCCCACATCCGCGCTTTCCATTCACTTCGTCAGGGACCAGCGGAGCCTGCGGCGGATTACTGGCGACGCGCCATGCGTATTTACACGCGCCTGGGTACCTCAGGGGGCACACAGCTGTGGGCACTCCGGGCGATCATGCTCGGAGTTCGCCTGGAGTACACAGACATCTTCGACCGGTAGAGCGACGCTGTTCTCGAGCCCTTCTCGGCCTCCATGCAGCTGCTCTCTTGGGCGCATCAGCTGTTCCTCCAGGTGACGTCAACCCGCGAGGCTGCAGTAGCACATCAGGAGATGTCCCTCGCTGTAGCAGTCCTTGCCTCACCACCATCTTCCATCCTGCAGTCACCCTCATCCATCTCTACCACAACCTCATCTTCCTCTTCCTCCTCGACCCCGTCTACACCCACGCAGACGCAGGGCGTCGCAGCAGCCGCCCAGGGGAAGAAGAAGAACAGGAAGCGCGGATCGGGCCAGCAGCAGTCGTCATCCAGTGGTAGCAGTGGGCGTTCCGTCCACTGCTACAACTGTGGAGGTGCCCATCGCTACACCGAGTGCCAGCAGCCGCTTGACTAGGGGCGCATCACCCGCGGACTTCAGGCGGCCCATGTTGCTCGTACCGCGCCCGGGACGTCGTCCGCACACTCCTCGGGACGCGCGGCGACTACGACTGTAGCTGTTCCTGCGTCCTCGCCAGCGAGCAGCAGTGATCCAGACCCACGTGACCGCACCATCGCCGAGCTACGTCATCTTCTGGCGCTTCGCTTACAGGGAGGTGCGAGTGTGTTTTCATCGTCGAGTGGGTCACAGACTGCTTGTTCGTCCGCCTTCGTGACTCGTGATGATACGTGTGGGGGAGCACAGTCCGCATGTGATGAGGATGGGCCTGACTGCATAGACTGGCTCCATGAGTCTCACCTTCGTGATGTACGTCGTTCCGTCCCACAGACGGCTCAGCGTCCCTCTGATGCCGAGTGTTCCATTGCTCGTTGTACAGTGATGTCCACCGGTCGTGACTCTAGTGGCACTTGGATCATTGATTCCGGTGCCACTCACCACATGACGTGTCGTTGCAGTGACTTTGTGGTTCTTGGTCCCGTCACGACTGTTCGTTCTGTTCGCACCGGCTCTGGTCAGTCCTTACCCGTCCACGGTGTTGGGGTTGTGTGTTTTGATGGTCCGTCTGGCCCCTTGTATCTCTCTGACGTGCTATTTGTACCTGATCTTGAGCTCAGCCTGCTGTCTGTGCGTGCCTGCACTCTGATGGGTCTCTCTGTTGAGCACACTGCTGATTTGGCCACTGTGACTGCTTCTGACACCCGTAGCATTGTTCTGCGTGCTTCAGTCGTTGATGACCTGTACCGCATTGCTCGGCCGTCCTCCCCTCGCTCCCCTACGTCGTCTGGTCGCGTTTTTGTCACTGGTGTTCTATCCCCAGACCACCAGAGGTTGCTTCACCGCCGTCTGTGTCACGTGGGCTCCGACACTAGGTCGAAGCTCATCCGGACACATCCCGCTCTTGGTCTTGACGTGGCTTCTTTCGAGAAGCCACCCAAGACCGACTGCCTTTTTTGCGCTCATGGTAAGATGCACCGGTGCACTTACCTTGATTCGCGTTCACGAGCACTACGGCCCCTCGAGTTGGTCCACTCGGACCTGCTTGGTCCTCTCCCGGTTGAGTCCGTGTCCGAGAGGGGCCGATATGTTCTGACACTGACTGATGACTTCACCCGGATGCGGTGGGTCTACAGTCTGGGTCAGAAGAGCGACGCCGCCCTTGCGGTTCGGCTCTGGCTCGTGATGGCTGAGCGTCAGTCTCGCCACACGCTACACACCTTCCGATCGGATCGCGGTGGCGAGTTCCTCGGTGAGATGGATGCCTTCTTTGCTGAGCACGGCATTTTTCACCAGGTCTCCGCTCCTGCCACCCCACAGCAGAACGGTGTCTCTGAGGGCTGGAACCGCACCATGGAGGATGCGTTTTGCGCCATGCGGTCTGAGTGCGGTCTCCCGGAGTCCTTCGCCTTCGAGGGTTTCTCCTACATGACCTGGGTCTGGAACCGCCTCCCGCATGGTCCGCTTCCGGACCATATTACACCGTACGAGCTCTGGTTTGGCCACCGTGCTGATCTTCGCCTCGCTCGCGTCTGGGGTTCCCTGGCCTCCGTGTGGTACACCGAGGACCAGCAGGGGTCCAAGGTCTCCCCTCGGGGTCGCTTGTGTGCCTTCATCGGCATCTCCCCGCGGTCGAAGGCCTGGCGCTTCTGGGACCCCACTCGCCGTCGTGTCATAGAGTCTCGGGACGCGCTGTTTTTTGAGTCACTCACTTACCGTGATCTGACTTCCATCACAGCCCTCTCTACCGCCCACGTCCCTTCCTGTGAGGGTTCTCGGCGGATGGGGGAGATTCCTCCGCCGTCGACCACTGGTCGCCAAGCTGATGGATCCGCTCGAGCCCCCTCTCGGTCTCTAGCACTTGACGACTTGGCTATTATTGCCGTTGGCCCAAAGATATCGCCTGTGCTGCCCACTTCACACCCTACAGGCACCACGGTCCTCACGCCTCCTCCTCCATCACCACCTGTCCCTGCTAGCACCCCTGCTCAGGCGTCTGACCCAGTCCAGCCCACGCCTATCCCTGCTTCGACTGACACTCTTTCAGTGTCCGAGCCGGCCTTACCCGCTGACACCCCCAGCTCTGGGTCCCCCACACACGCGTCTCCTCGCACGGCATCCCCGGCTGCCTCGTTTCAGTCCTCACCTGCTGCGGTTATCCCTGACCCTGTGGAAGTGCCCGTCTCTGCACCTGCTGCGTGTCCCTCGACCTCCGGTTACTCTCATGAGCCCGGTGGTCGCCTTCGACCACTGGATTCCGGAGCTCAGCGGGTGTCGGGTCACGGACCCAGGCGCCCCACTCGCAGCATCGCGAGCGGTGATCCAGGCACAAATGCCCTAGGCCTGAGTGCCCGCTCTGAGCCTACAGAGGTACACCCAGCGTGCCCCATTGGGCACGATCTGGTCACTCGCCAGTTCCATATCGCCTGTGACGCAGCAGTTGACCTCGTGGCTGTCAGGCCTGACACTGTGGCGTCTGCTCTTGCCACGCAGAGTTCCCCCTCTCTGGCCCCTGATCCGGGCACATTGAGGGAGGCTCTCTCATCGCAAGATTCTGATGCCTGGCGAGCTGCTTGCGAGGATGAGCTTCGCGCTATCCGAGAGCACGGAGTCTATGAACTGGTCGATCTTCCCCCCGGGAGGAAGGCGATTCAGGTCAAGTGGGTCTTTTGCAAGAAAGTGAAGCCTGATGGCTCACTGGAACGCTACAAGGCCCGCTTGGTCGTCAAGGGGTTCTCTCAGATTGAGGGAGTTGACTACACTAACACCTTTGCCCCTGTCGGCCGCATGACCTCAGCTCGAGCTCTGTTCGGTGTAGTGGCTCAGCATGACTGGGAACTACACCAGATGGATGTGAACAACGCGTTCCTCCATGGCTCTCTGGATGAGGAGATCTACGTGGCTCAGCCACCAGGCTTTGAGGACGGTGACAAGGTCTGGCGCTTGCGCAAGTCCTTGTACGGCCTCAAGCAGTCTCCACGGTGTTGGAACCGGGAGATCACAGGCACCTTGACTCGTGCAGGATACGTACAGAGCGAGGCTGACCCCTCGCTGTTCATCCTGCCGACACCCGAGCGTCTNCGTGAAGGAGGCCAAGGCTGTCCTGCAGACCGCCTACAGGATGAAGGACCTCGGTCCTGCATCGGTGTTTTTCGGTATGGAGATTGTACGTGATCGCAGACATCGGACACTGCTGCTGCATCAGGCCTGATATGCACGAGTCGTGGGGGAGCGCTTTAGCGATCTCCTTGGTGCAGTGCCCACTGCTTCCACACCCATCACACCTGATGGGCAGGATGCCCTGAAGGTGGATGACCCTACACAGCTGGGGGAAACAGTGGGCGTGACCTTGTACCTTCGTCTGATCGGATCTCTGATGTACCTGGCCACGACCACGCGTCCCGACATCGCATTTGCCGTCAACCTCCTCGCTCAGTTCTCGCAGGCTCCACGTGCGAGAGATCTCCACGCGGATGTGCGAGGGGTACGGTACGTGGTTTCCACGCCGTATCTCGGACTCTGCTTTCGTCGGCAGTGTTCGGTAGTCCTTGACGGCTACACTGACAGCGACTGGGCTTAGAGTCCCGACGGGCGCAGTCGCACTGGCTACGTGTTCCTGCTCGGTGGTACCGCTTTGTCTTGGCGAAGCGGGAAGCAGGGCTGCATCGCACGTAGCTCGTCGGAGGCAGAGTATGTGGCTTTGAAGGCAGGGGCTGCTGAAGCAGTTTGGCTGCAGCGCCTGTTTCTTGAGCTTGGGCAGTCAGTACCCGCCATTGTGCTGCGTTGCAACAACCAGAGTGCTCTCGCCATTGCGGAGAACTCTGGTGTTTTTCATGCTCGCACAAAGCACATTGCGGTTGAGCATCACTTCGTTCGTGATCTGGTGGAGCGACGCGTGATCTCCATCATGTGGGTTGGCACTGACTTGCAGCNAGCTGATTTCTTGACGAAGGCACTTGCACGCGGAAAGTTCCTGGTGGCCATTCGTTCTGTTGGGCTTCGCCCCGTGCGTGACAGTGGTTGAGTGTGGGATGTACGTTGCCGTCTCATTTGTCTGTGTCACTCACTATATTGTTGTACCAGTGCTGCACGCGTATGGACATGCGTACCATCGGGTCATGGGGGAGTGTTGTGCTTTGTGCCATTCCTGTACAATTTACTGTGACCACTCGGCCGTGTCCATACTCGTGCAGATCCCTGAGGCAGGCGGCCCTGGTGACACCGGCGCGACGACAGGCGACAGACTACCCGTCTAGAGCTGACCGACCACTGTTCCAGAGCCCCAGATGTCACCGAGACTCTTTGCTATGCCTTCTACGTCTTGCAGGCGCCTTTCGGCGGACTGGGCATGAGGCCCACTTGCATATTTCTGCATTATATACTCGCTGTCAGTCAATGGATGCATGCATGTGACCAGTCGTTGCGTGCGTCTTTTGATTCTGCACGTCTAAGTTCAGACGGCATAGGATTCTGACATGTGTGCGCAGAGTTACGGCCAAAACAGTGGTTTTGGGCCGGTTTTAGGACAGCTATTGGACTGCCGCGTGCGACACCCTCCGTGCGCCGCGACAGGTATTTATGCCCTGGACCTGTCAGTTGTCATTTCTCTCTGCATTTACTAAGCTATTGAAGCTTATGAGACTTTGCGCGTCTCCCTAGCCTGATCCTTGCTGTTTCTTGCACCTGCCTGCTTGCTAGTGCGTCAGCTGACTGGACAGTGTCGCCACGTCAGCAGCAGCAAGGCTAGGAAGCTTCCTAGCAGTTTCTCAGCNGGGCCGGTTTTAGGACAGCTATTGGACTGCCGCGTGCGACACCCTCCGTGCGCCGCGACAGGTATTTATGCCCTGGACCTGTCAGTTGTCATTTCTCTCTGCATTTACTAAGCTATTGAAGCTTATGAGACTTTGCGCGTCTCCCTAGCCTGATCCTTGCTGTTTCTTGCACCTGCCTGCTTGCTAGTGCGTCAGCTGACTGGACAGTGTCGCCACGTCAGCAGCAGCAAGGCTAGGAAGCTTCCTAGCAGTTTCTCAGCCGGAGGGAGGAGGCTCTTGCGAACGACATGTAGTCCTCAGCGTGCATCGGCTCTAGCGGACGACACTCCAGCAGCGTCGAGTCTCGCCGTCCTTAATCTGCACACCGATGTACACAAGCCAAGAGGACACAAAAGAGCACAATGAGAGATGTGAGAAAAAACCAACATTCCCCCATGACTCACAGGCGCGGTGCGCATGGGCGAGCAGCGACAAACTCAACAGACAGACTCCCCCCGGGCACGCAAAGATGCAGGCATGAACAAGGAGTGCATCTCATGGATGCACGCCATCCGAACTCACATCCTTTTTGAACGAGTCGCCCTTCAGTGCCTTGGTTAAGAAGTCAGCCAGCTGTCGTGCTGTCTCAACCCACACAATGTTGACGTTGTCGTCGTGCAACAACAATCGCACGTACTGATATTCAACATTGATTTGCTTTGTGCGTGTGTGATACATGCCGTCACTATCAGTGATGGCCATAGCACTCTCATTGTCACAATACAATGTGATGGATGTGACGGACTGACGTAGCTCGAACAACAGACAACGCAACCACACACTCTCATATGCGCCTGAGCAAAGGGCCACGTACTCAGCCTCAGTAGTGTTACATGCAATGCACCTTTGCTTGTCACTACGCCAGGACACAGTCGTGCCGCCAGCCAGAAAGATTCAGCCTGTGCCGCTCTTATCATCCGGACTGCCGGCCCAGTCATTGTCGGTATAGCCCATCACAACATGAAACGGCTGTCGGTAGAACATGAGACCTCGCCGTGGAGTCGAGACAACATAGCGCAATACTAGGATCGCGGTCTTAAAATGGAGGTGACGCAGCTCCTGAGAGAACCGAGCGGGAAGGTTGACAGCAAACGCAATATCTGGGCGTGTCGTCATCGCGAGGAACATCAGTGACCCCATGACTCGTAGATACGTGTTCACCTCAACTGGCTCCCCCACAACGGCTTGGTTAGAGTTCTTCAGCTTCACCTGGCCATCGCGTGACATGGATGAAGATGCACTTGGCATGAGGGGTAGGTCCTCGGCGAAGCAAGTGGACAGAGTCTGTACATAGGCAACCTGCTGGACGTGTAGGACTCCCTAGGAGCGATAATGCTCGAGCTCCATATCCAGGAAAACTCGGGCAGACCTGAGATCCTTCATCTGGTAGGCAGCCTACAAGAGGTCCTTGACACACTGGATGGCAGCCATGTCTAGCGACGCAATGAGGAGATTGTCAACAAAGACCAAGACAACGGCGAAGGTGTGGCCTTGCGAACTGAAGAACAGTGCGGGGCTAGCAGTGCTGCGCAAGAGGTGCTCAACTAGTGGAGAATCGGCCAACTGGGACAAAGATCTGGCTGTAATCATCCTGAAGGACCTGAGCAAAACCCTTCGTTGTGAGGCAAGCTTTGTACTTGTCCAAGGATCCGTCTGGCTTCCATTTGCGCTGGAAGACCCATTTGGCACCGATGGCCTTTCGACCTGGAGGGAGGCCGATGAGGTCATACACGTGGTGCTATCGAATGGCCGCGACCTTGTCAACGCAGGCAGCATCGGGGGATGCTTGAGCCTCGCATAGGGTAGCCCGGTCCTCCGAGCGTGCCATAGAGTGGACTTCGACGACGTGTGCATCTAGAGCTCAAGGTGGAATGCGCGTGAGTGCAACTGTGACGGCATGTCGATGCTCTTGATGGAACATAGCGTAGCTCAGTATGGAGCCCGGGTGGAGGTCTATAATGATGGCCGAAGTTGTAAGGCCAAGGGCCTTGGTGCCAGGGTCCCCACTCACTATCGTAGGAGTGGAAGAGACAGGTGGGGTGATGGGGGGTCGAGGCGCCACAGGACGCGATGTGGCGGTCTGCGCACTCGCTGACGGCCTGG
Source organism: Penium margaritaceum (assembly GCA_023375785.1). Classification (NCBI taxonomy): domain Eukaryota; kingdom Viridiplantae; phylum Streptophyta; class Zygnematophyceae; order Desmidiales; family Peniaceae; genus Penium; species Penium margaritaceum. The sequence continues at coordinate 33,746 of SZWC01020585.1, forward strand.
GTCGGAGGCTGCCGCCTAGGACACACGTGTAGCACATTAGGGCAGGAGATGGCACCAAGTCCAAGGTGCTGGCAGATGCGGACGGGACTGCTGGCAAGGAGAGACCAACAGACGTAGACGAGGCTGCCAGTGCGGAGGGGCCAGTGGACTCTACTAGGGCTACCAGCCCAGAGGGGCCAGTGGACGCAGACAGGTCTGCCAGCCCAGAGGGACCAGCAGATGCGGACGGGGCTGCCGACGCGGAGGGGCAAGCGGGCGCGACTGGGGCTGCCGGCCCGGACGGGCCAGTGGACGCAGACGGGGCTTCCGACCCGGAGGGGCCAACCGACACGAACGGGGCTTCCGACGCGGAGGGGCCAGCGAACGCAACTGGGTCTACTGGCCCGAAGGGAACAGCAGACGCGGACGAGGCTGCCGGCGCGGAGGGGCCAACGGACGCGACTAAGGCTGCCGGCCTGGAGGGGCCAGTGGACGCACACGAGTCTGTCGGCTCGGAGGGACCAGCAGACACGGACGGGGTTGCCGGTGCGGAGGGGCCAGCGGAAGCAACTGGGGCTGCTGGCATGGAAGGGCCAGTGGATGCAGACGGGTCTACCGGCCCGGAGGGACCAACAGATAGGACTGGGGGTATTGGTCTTGAGGGACCAGGTGTTGTTGCCCGGAAGCGGCAGGACGAAGGACAGAATCACCACTCCCCCAAGCGACGGGAGGGACATTGATGAGTTGGAGTGAACGAGGTCACGGGGAAACAATTCCTCAAAGAAGAGAGCATCACGGGACTCGATGATGTAGTGCTGGGAGGGATCCTAAAAGCACCAGGCTTTGGACTGATGGGAGACACGGAGGAAGGTGCAAGGATGCCCGTGGGGGCGAGCTTGCCGCCCTACTACGGGACGAGCAGCCACACAATGGCCACGCATCCCCAGACACGAGCCGGACGGAAGTCAGCCCGCTGACCGCACCCGTGCTGCTACGACGTGGATTGGCGGAGAAGGGGTCCGTGGGAATCCGGTTCTAGACCCACGCCATGTAGGCCATGAATTCAAAATAGAAGTCATCAGAGATGCCAGAATTGACCCGCATGGTGCAGACAGCGTCAGCCATGGTACAGTTCCACCGCTCAAAGTCACCATTTTGGGTTGGCGTGTAAGGCGGCGACGTCTCGTGGCGGATACCGTGGGAGTCGAGAAACATTGTGGTCTCTCCCATGTACTTGTCATCACAATGGAAGCGAAAGCGGAGAAGAGATCAACCACACTCGTGCTCCGCACGGACAAGCCAGTCCCAAATGACAAGAGCGACATCACTCTTCTGCCGATGGTCGAAGAGCTAACATTAGCAAGAGTAGTCGTCAGTAAAGGTGAGGACATAGCGTCCATGCTCCCCAACAAACTCAGCACTGAGAGGGCCCATGACAGCGGAAGGGACCAGGTCCAGAGGGGCAGATGCACTTGAGAAAGATTAAAGGTATGTGGATCGGTGTATCTTGCCGTGAGTGCAATCAATACACTTTGTGAGACACAGCCAAGGGAAGGAGTCCGGATCAAAGCCCTTTGCCAGCTCGGTGTGGAACATGCTATCTACGGTAGCAGAGTGGACGTGGCAAAGGCAGCAGTGCAAGAGACGTGTGTGCTACGAAAAGAGCATGCTGGTGACAAACACATGGCCTGTGGTGACCGACAGAGAGGGGACGGAGGGAGGGGAGGACAGACGAGGCACGTGCCACGCGTTGCCACGGGCGGTGGCATACAGAACGATAAGACCAGACGAACGTAACGACATAGTGCCAATACCACGCGAGTGTATAACATCCATATTCATGTGGTCAAGGGAAGTGACGGACAGGAGGCTGAGCTCAAGACCTGGGATAAAGAGAACATCGGTCATGAAAACATCACCGGCAGAACCACAAAAATGAACGACGCCGACGCCACGGACAGATGACACCTGTCCGGAGCCTGTCCGGACATCGGACACATCGCCAACAGGACCAAGCACACCGAAGGCCTCGTGAGAGGCCTTCATGTGATGTGTGGCCCCGAAGTCGATGATCGAGNACCACGCGAGTGTATAACATCCATATTCATGTGGTCAAGGGAAGTGACGGACAGGAGGCTGAGCTCAAGACCTGGGATAAAGAGAACATCGGTCATGAAAACATCACCGGCAGAACCACAAAAATGAACGACGCCGACGCCACGGACAGATGACACCTGTCCGGAGCCTGTCCGGACATCGGACACATCGCCAACAGGACCAAGCACACCGAAGGCCTCGTGAGAGGCCTTCATGTGATGTGTGGCCCCGAAGTCGATGATCGAGGTCTCGGCAGGATCCTGGATCGGAGTAGCTACATCGCTAACAGTCACATAGTAGCAAGCAAGAGACACGCACACGATGGACGATGGGGCGAACCGAGACTGCCAATCATCAAGCCACGCGACGTCGTCGTAGAGAGGGGCAGAAGAGAACACGAGAGACGAAAAAACGGACAAGGAAGTAGGAGACGACCGCAACTTAGTCTCAGTCATGCATAGTAGAGCAGACGGGTAGTAGGTGATGCAACTCGCACTTCCTTGGGGAGGAGGACGAGGCAGGCCAAGGTGGAGCGTGATGAATTACTCCAACTGATGCTCACGAGTGGACGGCCCGGGAGTGTAGATTGAGTGCAGAGTGATAGCGCCCAAGCCCGGATAGGAGGAGGACTGCATCGGTGATAGAAACGGAGGCACCGACGGCTACGAATGACGATGGTGTTGTGGAGCTGGCAGTGGCAGGACTCGTGTGGTTGTCGGAGGAGTGGAGCGGCTTGACGGGGTGGAGGTATCAAGGCTGGTGACAGCTACGGCGGCGGAGGCGAGACGACGCTCGCGCTAGCAATGCATAGTGGCGATGACGCACGCCTCATCCGTCAGTAGCAGGCACGTGTACCACCCATGTCCTGGCTGGCCACAATTGTGGCAGACCGAGCTACCACCACTGGACACGGTTGGCTGCTGTTGCTGCTGCTGGCCCTTGCCCTTCTTGCCTTTGCGCTTCTTCCTTGACGACGAGGAGCTGGTGGATGTATTTGCAGCGAGGGAATTGACGACCACGGAGGCGACGACAGGGGAGGCAAGGGTCTTTGTGCGTTGGATGCGTGAATCCAGACGAGCTTCCTTAGTACTGAGAAAGAGCTCTTATGCCCAGAGCGTGAGTGTGCACTGGACCGCCATTGTAGAGAGGACGTCCTGGGTGTAGTGGACAAAGACGTCGGCAGATGCATCGGTGGCACCGCGCTTGATGGTTAAGAGGCCAGAGGTGGTGGAGCAGAGGTGCCTAGGAGACAAAGGATGTCCTCCATCCGTTGCCAGTAGGAGGTACCATCTCGGTCTCCCCCATGTGTAGGTAGTTGAACTTCCACAGCAGACAACTGGTCTCAACCTCGCTGGATAGGCAATGCGGATGGGTGAGGACATGCCACGTGGCTGCAAGGTCTGGAATCCCGTCAGTGGTGAAGTCGCTGAGGAAGGGCTCAATGGCTAGGCGTGATGCCGGAGGAGCGACCAAGACAAGGGCACGTACTGCTCGACCGGAATCATAGAACTGGTCGACGCATGCATCTGCCGACGTCTTCGTCTACTCGATCAGGACGTCCTCTCCATAATGGTGATCCAAGGCACACTCATGCCCTGGACATAAGAGCTCTTTCTTAGTATTAAGGAAGCTCTTCTAGAGTCACGCATCCAGCGCACAGAGACCCTCGCCTCCCTTGTCATCGCCTCCGTGGCTGTCGATTCCCCCATAGCAGCTCATCCACCAGCTCTTGGATGGAGTTGTACGAAAAAGTGTAGTATGCCCATAGGCCCTCACCCTGTGCATAGATGCGGAAGCTAAGCTCCCAGCTGCGGAACTGTTTGCCGGCCTGAAGCGGGGGGGGGGGCAGGGTCTCAAAGTCCTTTGGCTTGCAGCCGACACCCAGAGTGGGGCCAATGACTGAAATCATTGTCTGGCGTTGGCGCTGGGTCTACTGCTGTGCCAAGCAATGCGTGGCAGCAGACATAGCAGGGCTGGCATGTCGAGGAAGAAGGAAGGGCGGCAAAGCACTGGAGTGTGTATTGGGCGCCAGCAACTACAGTGCTTCAAGATGCTGCGTCAGTGTGGCAAGCTATTGTTGAATGGCAGGCAATGGATCGGAGGAGCAGGAGACAAAGCCTATGAAGTTTTGTTACCTCTGTTGTTACTAATACTCTTGTTGTTGCTGCTGCTCCTAATGTTGATGCTGCTGTTGTTGTTACTACTGCTGTTACTCTTGCAGCTACTACAACTACTACAAGAAAGGGAGGCTAGAGGTCCCCTTAATGGAGGACCACCCTCCCCATTGGGGCTGTTAGCCATGGTGTTCTTTGTTCCCCCTCCTTCGTGTTTTTATTTGTGCTGTTGATGTCAGTGGTGACGTCGGTAGTGATGTCAGCCGAGGATGGCTGATGTCAGCAACAGCTGCTAATGCATTATCTATCGGGTTGTTGTTGTAGTTTTTTGTGTTGTTGCTGACGTCAGTAGTGACATT